>DWJS01000345.1:0-11794 GCA_018248975.1 Codatractus imalena | reverse complement strand
GAAGGAGGAGGGAGACCGACAGGCCCAGCCGACGGCCCCGAGGAGGAGGGCAGTCGTGCCGAGTTTTCCCTGGAGAAAAACAAAAAAAAAAAAAAAAAACCTGGAAGTAATGTAGATAGAATCTGAGTGTAGTTTTTTAAACATTATTTTATTATTTATTGTAGTTTTATTATTATTTAAAAAAAATCTCTATTTGAAACTTAATCCAAGTCACTGAAGTCAAGTTCTTTTATAATATGTAATATATTGCTATCATATTTTATATCGACTCTTATAAAAATCTGTAATAATCGTCTCAGATGACGAATGACTACAAATAACCCCTTGGAGATTTCTTAATGATGTATTTGGAAAAAAACTCTGAAAACAAGAGCCTCCGGGCTTTATTTGACGGCTTGATTTGATAGAGTCCATGATTTGTTGCCACGTTACCTGTTAGTTGCTGATTTATCGCACGATGTTTAGCGTTCGTTGCCAAAACGTAAAAAAATTGTAGAAAATAAAGAAGTCCTTCAAATAAATTACTAACGCTGAATTAATCAGTGTACTAATTAACAGATAACATACAAATAGCATGAAATAAATTCCGCTGCAATTCGTCCATAATTTCAGATAACTATTTTATAGAAAATACGGGTCTAATAGAGTGTCTTTCATCCGTTATTTTAACCGAAACACCTTAAATAAGATACGACCACGTCCACGTCACCACCACGACCACGTCTAGGCAAAAAAGCAAAGTTCGCACCCCGACCAGGTAGACTGATGAAGTCAGCAAAAAACTAGTGGATTGAGAGGTCACAGGACCGATTGGAGTGGCGGCCAATTAGGGAGGCCTATGTCCAACAGTGGTCCTCAAAAGGCGGACGGATGGATAGATGGATGGATGGATGGATGGATGGACCTTGAATAATGATGAACTCGTCCATACCACATTTACCGTTCCCGCAAGAACAGAACAATTCAAACATTACAGAGTCCGAAGCACAGAATTGAGCACCTTCAAACGTAAGTGATATTGCAACGACGTGGAGCCATTGAATTAACCAGATCGTTGTAGATAAGTTGTCAGCAGGTATTTGTAGCCACGATGTTTATGTCTTATTGTTCTAATTGGATCGAGAATAACACGAACTGGCCAGATACGCGATAAACGAACAAGAATGACATTCAACGAACGCTCATGCGGTTTCGTTGCGTTCGGCATTGCATTGGGTATCTACATTCAGTTGATCAACGGTTCCGATAGCCAATCCCTTTCCGATTCCGATTGTTTCATATCTAAGACTGTTTAATGAGCAATTGTGTATATGAAACTCGTTTCTCAAAAATCAGATTACCAATTTTGATGAATTGCAAGGTCGGGATTTTTTTCTGGTCTACGTATCAATTTATCACCATTTTTTTTTGAGTAACTTTTTGATGTAAACATACTTGTATATAGAAACGCATCAGCACCACCACCACCTGACCTGTACCTTTAGTAGTAATTGAAGTATCAGGTGATTAGTTTGAACCCCAATAGATGGCGTTAGTGACATTCTGAATTTTATGTTACGGTGCGGCGTGCGCGTACATGAAATTTGTCAAACAGGAACATTGAAGCGTAAACTAATCTTTTAATTGGTATTTTGTTAAATGTGTTTCTACTGTTTGATATATGTGTTTTCTGTTTGAATTCAGTCAATCTTGCTGATTTTTTCTACTCTGAATGCGTAGGTTTTGGTAAGTTTACCTAAATTACTGATGCAAAAAATCTAATTGCGATTAAAGTCGTTTATTTATTAAGCGTTAGCGTTTATTTAGACAACTTACGTTGATTGTCTTGCTGTCACAGTTGGATGGCGTATTCAAATATTCCGTAAACATGCCGTTCCGTAACATTCCGTAAACACGAAGGATAATCGTGTGTAATAGCGGTGGTCGGATCAATCAACGCGAGTGGCGGCCGGTCACCGTCAACCATAAGGAAATTCACGCTTCAGTCACTTGCCACTGACCCCTAGCGGACGTTGGGTCCGTGATCAACCCAAATAATAATTGGTCAACGTAAGCAGCGTTTCCTTTTCCTTTGATTACACCTCGTCACCCAAAATTGTTTAAAATCGAGCAAGGGTGAATCGGATTCGGTTTCGTAACGCTGTCAAAGTCATGTCATAGATAGAGCAATATCGTAACAAAATATTACGATTTCATACTTCATGTGTACATTACTTCTATTTTTTTTTATAGTGACCATAGTAGAGTATACTTTGAAAATTTCAAGTGTGTACAATTGCACATATTACGGCTCGTAAGATACAGCCGGACAACAGTGCCTTTTTGATATGATACCGGGATTCAAATCAAAAAGGCACGCATCTCTGTTCTCAAAGTTATACACATATACATACACATGTTAGCTGTTATGTAACACACAAATTAGAAGTGATTTTTAACCGCTTAATAGGGAAATACAACATGAAGAAACCAACATGTTCGGAATTCTATAGCATAAAGTTTTACGGGGAGTATGGTTATGAGATTTATTTATGGCATTTGCCCAGCATGACACTACGTTCTGAAACGTTTCCAGAAGTAGAAGAAGTAAGGTAAGAAAACTTATATGCTCGATAACTCCTCTTTCTGGAAACATGAAACAAATACGAAACAGTCGTCGTAAACGTTATTTTGCATGAAAATTGCCGCGCACGTAAGTTTCTCTCGTTTGTGTACCGTTAGACACCGTGTTGGCGGGTATTTGTTGTTCTGCGGAATAGTTAACAATTAATATCCGGACACCGAGCTTAGCTCGATATTCCAAAAAATAAAATTGGACTCGGACCGGGATCTTCTTTTTTTTTTTTCGAATGGTCATAGTGGCCTTCACAGCTTTACCGGTTTTTTTGAGGCGAGCCCCTAATGGGACTCAAGCTTGAGAGGATAGAATACTATGCCGGGGAAGGGAGGGATGGTTTTGGTCCCCGTTTCCGGGTTCCTTAACCATCCGCCTTCGCTAGTGGGAGGGAAGAGAAGGCACACCCAGCGAAGTGCCGGAGTCCTAGCCGTCTGCCTCTTATGAAATTGAGATTGCGGCTGACCCAAGGGCACCTCCTGTGAGGTAGCGTGATCTTCTGGTTTCGGGACTTGTGCGATAACCTTGTAGAAGATAGCGAAATTCGTATTCTAATGATATTATAGCAGTTTTTCATTGCCTGAAATCAGGGATAAATCGACGTTTTATAAAAATGAAACCTAGCTAAATCGATTTTTAGCTACCGAAACCGCCTGCATACTAAATTTCATGAAAAATCATGGGAGCTGTTTCTAAGATTCAGATTATATATTAGGTATTAGATATATGCTATAAGTAATGACACAATTAAAATGAACTTCGTAATTCGACTAAGACCATAGAAGCATCTTTTTTTAACTTATGCTGATGTATTTTCTCCACGTCCCGATAAATGTGTATTTCTCACAGACACATAATACACAATTACAAGAAATGAATAACATGAAATGAAAGGAATGGTGTAAGATAAATTTTATTATGTAACGGGATACGCACGAAACCTTTTATTGCTAATATTTCGACACAGTTTCATTTCGTGGCCACGGCAAGCTAAAGTAGGGTAGTCTGTAAGTTATCTAAAATAGTGAGGTACAGTAAAGTCAGTGATAGTGTTGTAGTTTAAAATTCCGCTTCTCGTCTTGAGGTCTAAGGTTTGAATCCCAGGTACACCTCTGATACATCAAAGTTATGTACGTGTCAATAATGAGTCTAGAAAGCGTATTTTACTTAATTTTGTAAAAACTTTATACCTACTTATATTTCTGAACATCATGCCTGCAAAGATGACCAAAACCGCTCGGACCTTATTAAGTGTAATAATATACTCAATGCGATTGACATGTTGGACAGTAACGAGTAATGATTTGACCATCAAGGGAGTTGGAACTCAAGGATTGTAATTAAGCGCTGTTTTACGCAAATATGGCGAACCACGCCTCATTGAAAGTAGATCATGCGTGCTTACATGTGTCGTATGTGGCTCGATTGCAGGAAAATGTGAAGTTAATACGTTTATTTATGTAATTGAAGTAACGAAGGAGGGAAGGTAGCCCATGAGGTCTTGCGAGGTTCCGGTTCTAGGATTTCCCGGTTTAGTCCCGATTTTCGGGAATCATTCAACGATGCGACAAAGGACTCTATTACTTTCCATAATAAACATTTTCTCTTACTATCGCCATTGTTAACTTAAAGAAAAGTGATAAGTAAAAAAACTACTATTCATTTACTACATATCATTATGTCCTTTTCGGCAAAATTAATCCCGCTGTTCTTGAAAACTTTAAAATTCTCGCTTTACCGGAGCAACACAATAGCAACAACAATAATAATAGTAACACTAAACCCCACCTGAATGGTGATAGAGATAGGACGAGAAACATGGTTATAAATGTTCACGGACGTTAGTGACTACATAACATTAGCTTGCAACCTAAATAACAGGCTCTGTTGCTATTATCATATCTAATAAAAAAATAAGTGCATTGCTGTCAACTTAAGTCCAATAGGTGATATTTATTATTACTATTATTTACATATTTTCTTTTTAAGTAAGTACATTAATAGTAGTACCTATTAGTAAATTAATAGAAAGTAGATTGCAGATTGCTAGTAGTTTTTGTCATATACAAGTTTTTAATTTCAAGATTTGAAAAATAAACACCGAATGATGATAGCAAAGAGCTGGCAATCTTTGGGACTGAACAGATTTTTGGGATCATAGCTATGAACATTAGATCGAGCCACGACTTTGAAATAAGAAAATGCTAAATCAATTAGCTTCTTTCTTACCTTTACAAACGACAATGACACAGATAGACAAAAGTATAGTATAGTGTATGTACATACAAACATAATAGTATAAATCGGGTCGCACAAATTATTCAGTTTTCGTCTCAGTTTAATTTACAAAACAATAGCAGTTCCAGTTAACATTTTAATCCAATTCTCAGATTGATGTCGAAAGCCAATTCAATTTTAGTGGATATAACTCAACAACTTAAGCTAAGCCTTTGTCTGCTAAAGATGACCACTGACCCCAAATAATTGAATTTTGAAACGGAACTGCCTTCGAAACTATTCCGGATAGTTCAATCAATTCGATTATAGCTACTACCGAATGAAAATTTATTTCGTGCTACCGTTATAATTGGATTGGACCTACGTTATGATTAGTTGTCTAAACGATTGAAATATTCCACGGAAATTATTGTATATCTTATCGTGTAGTATTAAATGAGTAATATATAGTCAAAGTCAAAATATTTTATTCAAAGTAGATTCTTACAGAATTCTTTTTGAACGTCAACAAAAACGTCTACCACCACTTCGCAAGGTGTTACGTTATGGAGAAGAGGTGGCGAAAGAATATGTGTGCGTGTGTGTGTGTGTGTGTGTGTGTGTGTATGTATGTGTGTATATAATTGGTTTAGCGAAAATCACTAACGATTTCCATGAAATATGCAAGTTGGGGTTGTTTGGGTCGTTGGTGTATTACGGTTTCCAATGCCAATTTCCATTTCTTTTTTAAATTTATTTTATATCTAAAAAGTTAAGTCTATCTGTAAGTATTCGAAAAAAAAGTACAACGAGTATCTGAACTTCAAATATCTGGAGAGTTAGTCATTTTGATCCCCAAGAGATGGCGTTAATGGCATTCAGAATATTATGATACGGTACGGCGTGCACGTACAGATTTCTTAAGCACAAATATTTCTTTCTCTGTTTACTTCGTTTTTAACTACAAACTAGTAGTTGTAGTTTAACGCTGGCTACCAGAATGCTCCATATGCCTTTTTATGACGTTTAAGTAACAAGCTAGCATGCAGCTCACCTTAGTAAATTCACTGCCTCCCATGGACATCTTTAAGCAACACCATGTTGAATATTAAAGTTCTACCTAAGCTCGGCTACTAAGTTGGATTGTATCCTGCCCTTATCCCCATAACCTATTCAATTAAAAAAACACCATTGCCTGTCAATGCGAAGTAGGACTAAAACCAAGCCTTAAAAAAAAATAGTTTATTAACAAATATCTACTCGGTGTTTTCAATTATCGCTTACATAAAACAGGCAACGCGCAAACACATTATTGGTGATCGTAAAATAATATATTCAGATCACTCTACTCACTTTGTTTAATAGTGTATTTATTTAAAATTCCCGGCACACGTGCCGGACGAAATAACTAAGTGGCGAAAATCGTTGAATACGGAATAAGCGAAATTACTTGCAATTCAACTTGGAAATGCAAGCGTAGCAGTTCTCATGAGCTATTTTATCCGTGACGACACTACGCCCACTGTCAGCCTGCCAATAACATAAAGAGCCTACATAAAGAGCCTAACATAGTGCGCTATGTATCGTGCAAACGAAACGTGAATGAAATAAACTCGTTAATTTTAACTTGCATTGGACGCCATTTGCTTTGTGCGACGTACTAGTTTGTATGCTTTTTAATATGATAGTAAAAAGGATTATAATTATGCCACTCAATTTTAAGTGGCCAAAATAATGGACATTTGTAAAGAACCCCAGATAGGATAATAGTCGTACTTGTCCATCAGCCACGTGTTTCTTCCCTTGAAGACTAAGTTAAGATTAAGGTGAGGACTATTAAGTACCTTAAAATTCAGAATGCCCGATATTGTTGTCTCCCCTTACCGTATTTCAAACCAGCGGTGGAACTGTTGTTATTAAACAGACATAGACATTAATGTACCACTAGTGTCTCAACAGTATATCCCCACCATCGCATATTACGTAAGTGACGTACTAAAACAATGCAACAAATTGAGTTTATAAATAATGCATTTGAAATAAAAAAAGGATGTATAGTTATGACACATGTAATCATGTTTTGACATAATGTTTTCTTTAGTCACTTTTATGTCATTTTCACACAACTTGTTACTACATACGCACCCTTAGAAATAAAATATCAAAATTCAAAATTATCATAATAAGTACTAGTTCGTTTACGAAATTATATAAATCAATCTGATTTTGGAAATTTGGTGTATTAAAAAAACTACACTCTGTTTTTATCAACCATAATTAATTTAGTCACCTTTTTTATTTAAAAGGGTGTTATTGACTTTAATTTACGTAGGTTTTTTTAATCTATTGCATAGTTTTTGTCGCGGGCTTTGAGCGCGGCCACCGAATCAAGAAATTCCTTAACAAAAATAAAACCTAACAGCTCGGCCGAGCGTTCGCTTAAATCGATTAAGCCGAACGTCATTTAGCTGCTCAATTAAGCTTAATTCAATATAATTAAAAATCTTTATATTAGGTATAGAAATAAGGTTCCTAAGTCACATTTTATTTTGAGTTTTAAAGGTAACGAGATAAGGTTACTTATCTTCAATTATGATAATATAATCAATGTTTAAACGAAATCAGCTTAAATCCGTAAGCGCGCTTGGGGATTTATTTCGAAAAGCAGATTTTTTAAAGCGCTTAATATCAAAGAAAAAACAAATCTGCGTAAATAAATAAATAATTATAATTGCATAAGTTCATAAAAAATGCTATGCAATAGCTTTACCGCGGCAGTACCCGAGTGCCACGCATATTTCGTTTTTTTATAAATATATTAAACACAAGTTCTCAAATTTTTAAGTTGGGTCGCTACATCGTACCTTTAAAACTGATTTAAAAGTGGCGATATAGTATAAGTCTATTTGTTACTAAGTCCGTAGTTCATAATTGTTCGTTATCTCATAATTCTTCATATCTCAAGAGGTCTAGAGGATCTAAGAAGTGATGTGGAAACGTGACGAAAGAAACGACAGGCGAAACATTTCTTGATTAAATTAATTGACATCTACGTGACAGGTGTGCGCAGGCGCCGCTCTTAGTACCTGTCTAAGTATGTGAGCTTGGTATGGGGTCAAATCGAAGGAAAAACAATACAAACCAGTTTCAATCTCTTTCTCTCTATCACACACACATCCACGCGAACGCATACGTACGCACATACACGCACACACAGACACATAAAAACAAATGAAATGTTTTTGTTTTGGATATGCTTACAGGAACACTTACAAATTGTCAGTTACAATATTTTGCTCATAACATTAACGTATCGTTGTGTTTACCACAACCATAAGTGAGAAGATCCGGTAAGAAACTTAGCGGGTTATTCATTGACAATGTATCTTTGTTTTTGAGTCATTTTGCTTCATATATAAATCTATAAATATCTCGGGACATCTCACACGATCGCAAACTAGGCAGTACTATAGTAAGTATGGATAAATATATAATCCTAAATACATACATAAGTGGGAATCTACCCACGACTAACAGTACTCACTATACCAAAGAGCCAGGCAAAAGTACTTAGACAGATGTCCATAAAATTAGCAAACGTCTATCTTGCTAAGGCAAAATATAAGTATTTTTTATGTGTAAAGGGATTAGCTAGCCCTTCGGTTTTACTTTCATTTTGAATCGTACGCGACTTCTGTAAAGGCAGTCGGCACAACATTAAACAGCGGAGCGAAAATAATAAATCAAACAGAATTACCGTGTTCCAGATTGATATAAATAAGCGCAGAGCAATAAACATTATCTGTTTTAATATGAAAAATGAGCATTAGACAACTGATTCTGATACCGTGGCCGTAAATATTGTAAAGAGTGAAAGGCACCGCATTTGTTTAGTGGTTAAACGTGGCCAGCCATCAGTTGCAATCAATGAAACGGTCGAGGCTTAAATCAACATATTCATTACTTGAAAATAAACCTAAATAAACTTTTTACGGTTTAAGCTATGACAACGCTAAAGACGTTTAAAACGACCGACGACAATCGCAACACCAAGTTATTGCTAAATCTGTTGCTATATTAAAAATGTGTATTAAAAGAGAATTGGACTAGTTTTTTTTTTTAGGGTACCATTAAAGTATACTATATTGTACAAAATAATCGTCAAATTCGGTTTATATATGACGCCAGAGGTAATAAAACATGAAAATATAACTGAATTGCGAACATCCCCCTTTTATTTCAATTGAAATTGGATTGGAAATTACGATAACCTAGCCATATACAGAAAGACATACAGACAAAAAAACAGTGATAGCCTAAAAGCAGTGGTAGCTTAGTGGTTTGAAATTCGACCTGTCACACCTGGGGTTGGTGATTCAAATCCTATACAAATTAATTATCACTTGCTTAACGATGAAGGAAAGCGTCTTGAGGAAACCTACATGCCTGAGAGTTGAAAAAAAGTTATTAAAGACATGTGAAGTCTACCAATCCGCATTTGGCCCTTCTCACCTTAAGAAGAGACACGTGCCCAGCAGTGGTCACTAAGCATTATGAAGACAGATAAAAGATTTAAAATGAGGCGCTCTTGCGTCGAAGGTCAATAAAAAATGGCAGTTCACACGCGTCGATCGTATATCAAACGTGTTCACGCCAGACACATGTTTGTGTCGATGAAAAATGCGCCAACGCACCGATATCACTAACAAGCTGTTAGTGATGTTCCCTCAACCAACAACCATTTTGAATTATTACGCCCGTGCCACGATTTATCAAAATAATTTCACACAATCATGTCACCTTTTCGCCGGTCTGACACGCAGAAGGTTCCGGGTTCGATCCTCGGCCAGTCAGAAATGTAAGTGAATTTAGATTTCTGTTCTGGGTCTGGGTGTTTCTGTATCGTCTTTGTGTGTGTACATGGCATCCACGACAGAGGGAATCCTAGTGTGGGCTGTAAGTGTAGAAAGTGTCTTTTTTCGTTCAGTTCGGTAAATAAGTTATCGGTAACTGTACTAACACCGTGAATAGCTTCTATTGCGAAATGACAATGATTGCTTACTATAAGTAAGCATAAGTCAGTAAGCAATAAAATTTAAGTGTTTATCTATAATTTAAAATATACTATTGCGTAAAACCATAATGCTTATAAACTGTAATAGAAATATCTTTCTGGGGATCTGTGATCGATAATGGAATTTTTTGATCCGATTTTGATTCCTACCCAGCAGAAATGTTTGTCCGAATAAAATCTGAATATGTATAAGTTTATTAATACATATGTATGTATGCTTATCTTTCATCTGGTTACTATAGTACACGCTCTGCTTTGTTTGGAATCAAATGGTCTTGTTATTTTCAAGTTATTTTCTTGCAACGGGGCAACTCACACACGGCCAACCGTTTCCAAACTATCTATTTATTTATAACACTTAGTTTAATGTGCACGGATAATTTGAATATTTTACACAGATATGTAGTACTTCACAGGGACATAGGGTACCATTTATACCAAAAATATGCAGGAATCGTGGATAAATACGAAAAATCTTTGCATCGGGCTGAAGTAGGTCGAGTCAGGTTGTATGATCAACTTGTATGATCTGCAACTTACTGCAAAGTTAAAGGTGTAGGAAGAAGTTATAACGAAATCGACAACACGTCGACAGCTTAACCACTGCCTGGTTAACTATTTCACGTAAAGGTTAAACATGTTCATTAAGTTAACAATCCACGACCGTCGAGATTAGCGACGTAACTGAGGGTTTATTAAATTTAATTAGATAATTAAAATGCGTTGTTGACCAAGAATCGGCTGGTGGCGACAGTAGCGGCAATTATCCTCGAGATCTGTGACTTTTATTTAATCCTATTATGAAACAGGAAGCGTTCGCAACCACTCGTCAGAACGTGAATTTCATCTTTATTTGAAAATTATATGCGAAATGCTGGGTACAACATCCATAGGTCCAGCTATATGGATTAAAATTTAACACACATAAATTAACTTAACGATATTGACTTTGTAATAGATTATGACAAACTTCTGGAGTCGTATAACAGTAATGGAAACCATTGTCCTGAAGCTTCAAACCTAAATTATCCAAAGTTTATCCATCCATAATTCGCATTAAATTTTGAACTTCATGGTATACAGCTTAAACTATTAGTTCTGAAAGGGTATTTTATAAAATTTTCTATATTAATTTAAAAGCCCTAGTAGATTATGATATGAATATTTTAGTCTCAATAATATTATATACTCGTACATACGTGTCGAATAGATAGCCCCGTTTTTTGAGGTCGGTCAAAAATTTACTTAATTTCAAAGTTGCAATCATATCGCGATTTAGATCTAAATGGCGCCATAGCTTAAAATTTAACCTAATACGACGGACTTAAGCAAAATTACTAGCACTATTAATATTATACCGTTAATACCTGACTTCCTTATAATAATAACTACGTTTGTTGTATGTATTTTAATCTCACTGTATTTACCTAATTATATAAAAAAGAATTAAAATGTACACAATATATTAGTAACAACTTCACAAGCTCAGCTCAGTTCAAAGGAATTATTACCTGATTATATCTGATTTATATAATTATCCGAATGAATGTGGTTGACCGCGGCGACAGATCGATGTATTTCAAAATGGACACATTCCAGACTCGGCCAGATAAGATTGCGTTTTACGTCCAGATTACATAAATCCCGACTTTGAACCGGGACTCCCACGTACTGGTAGGACCTGTTCGGTGTAATTTAACCTGGATTAGCGGCCTATCTCGCCTGTCATAGACGGTGGAGACAGGTTCCTACGTAAACCTGCTAAATTAGAACTGCAATGTAAGGATTGTGATTAAAGTTTCGCGCACATAAAGGATTTACTTAGATTCAACTTTAAATATTTCTATTTAAAGTTGTTCTTCTTTAAATCTAATAATTTCTACATAATA
>DWJS01000344.1:0-11796 GCA_018248975.1 Codatractus imalena | reverse complement strand
ATGAAGAAATATAAAATAATAATTGTTTTGCCAGCTGTACTCAGTTATACAATAAATCTATTAATATAAAATGTCCATGTTTGAAATGGGAGTACGAAGTTCGTTTCTAATAATTTGTGACAATATTCGAATATGGTACGACACTTTTCTTTCGTCTGTTACTTCCCTATAACTTGACCGTCATGACATTGTTTAACAATTTATTGATTGTCTCGTCGATTGTGCCAATTTAATACAATTCGTCCAGTTGTTAATTGTATTCAAAATTGAAATCTATTGGTACATTTGAATACGTATCTACAAAATTATTTATAATAATACGTGTGATACAAATGGTAACCTGCATAGCACCTCCAAACTTGAAATTCCAATTAGATTTTTTATACTTAAAACACATAAATTGTTAATTCTTAAAAGAAATAGCCTTAAATGTAGTTCTTTTAAGAATATAAGCTACGTATATTAATTAAACAATATATTTCTTTTCATTTCGACAACATTGCGACCTACTTTCCTTGCCGAGTTGGTGGCCTATTCTAAATAAATTTTAATAGGATATATTCTCATAATATGCTTGAGTCTCGTAATCGCAATGTTTAGTATCATATAACATACGTATTTTAACTAAAATATACACAAACCTAAGTTTAATAACTCATTACAATAGAATTAATTGTACAAAACCTAGCGACGTAGATATAATAATTGAGTATTGATAAAGTATACGAAATAATCAGGAATACGATAAAAAAAGTTTTAGATTAAATATTAATCTACTCTTAAAATGATTTTAAGCGAGAAATAAATATTTACAAAAGGTATAACACAACGTTAAACGAAAGCGAAGAATGCAAAAATTGCATATATGTGTTATGAATATTTCACGATTCACGTTTCGAATTTCGTTTCCTCAGTTTTTTTCCAATGTTGATAATTTGTGTTTTATAATATTTAAATATTTCACAGGATTATTACTTTCTTAGAAATTGAATTCATATACAAAGTAGGAAAATAAACTTCTAATGGATATTATTTTTATTACTATAACTACTATTTACTTCTCAATATGAAGACTTGACAATGATCGCAACATTAACATTAAAGAACGAATTTAACAACATTAATAAATCGATCCAACAGACTTTTGTAGATTTATAATTAAAATAAATGAAAATTTAAATGCATCATTTAAATGTATGCAATGTACATATGTTTCGTATGAGAAGTCTGTTTCTCTAATTCGCCTATGAAATCAATCTTTGTTAAATCCCAACCCTGTATTGACTAGGATTGACACCTATAATTAAATTAGACAAAAAGAAAATAAACACATAATTAAAGTACATAAAACATAGTCCCACTATTTTTATTCATTGTCAGGTAATTTCAAAGGTAAAAATTAAAGCGTAAACATTTTTACCAGACATGAACTTCATATAAAATTAAGACAGTATTGTATTAATTTTATGGTGAGATACAAATGTATTTTTATTGCACCAACTTGTAAATAAGCAATACTTCGTATAATTGGAATTATTATCGATTCGCAGGTAATAATAAAAATATTAGAACCAAATGTAGCGTTACTTGCTAAATCATTCATTCGAAGTAATACTTCTGTAAATCTCTTTGTCCTGTAATCACATGATATTAAATATATTCTTATAGTCCATGTGTGAGTTTAAACATTCCCTAAAGACCCTTATTGAAACGTCTGAAAAGATGCATAACTTTTTAATAATATCCAAACAGTAGAACCATGCAATGAACACGTAAAGTTAAATATAGTGGCAGTGATTAAATGTCACTTAACTAATAACTACTAAATATTACATACAAAATTAATAACTATCGTAAGCTGGTAATATTCAATCATTAAACTAAAGGGTATAAAACTTAGAGAAGTCGGATACACGATATATAAAAAGCTCAGCCTGTTACGGTACAGGCATACTTAATCTACCGCTTCACTACAATACATAGAATATAGTAATAAATTCTTTGCAATCGACCAATTTTCAATAAGTAACTATGAACTAGATCATAATTTACAGCGTCTAGTTATTTACAGCTCAACGTACTGATACAGTCACACCGATATAATATCAAATTTGAAATAGTTTTTTTCCGAAACGATAAACAACATCGATGTAACAGTATCCGTGTTACGTTAATTGTGTCCTATATGTAGAATGAAGCGAGTTTAGTCCCATTCTCCGATGAACATATGGCGTGCGTTCGGCGCTGGTGGTGGGGGAAAACCGCGGCCGGGGATCGGCAGGCGTCCGTACAGTGCGTACGGGTCGTAATGCTCTCCGTCTGAAAAAATAATATTAAAAATTGCAATTTAATAAACATTGTTCTTATCTGGAGACCACTTCCATGTGGCAATGATTTGGCTTTTTTTTTTTACTTGTGGGCGTATTTTTATTGATTTTACTCATGTTTTTACAATTTATTAGCTTCGTGTTAGTTATTTTGTATTTATAATAATTATTCAATGATTTAATAGTTTTTGTTGAATAGTCAATAAAACGTATAACATGAACAATCGTAATAAGTAAAAGTACTGCGTAAATTAATTTAATCACGATAAACGTTGCAGAAATAACAAAGATATTTTATTGTGTAACTTGAAAAAAGTTCGTTCATATATTTTTGTCCATATATTTACCAATGTCCAAATAAGAACGTTATAAAGACACGAAAAATGTTCATATTTTTTGTGTTATGCAACCTACACATTAGACATGTAAAGTAAAGGGATTTTCTCAATGTACCCTATGTAAACGATGTTTTATCATTCTTCCTTCCTTGTTCGCGTAACGTAGACATCACATAAAAGATGGGATACATCAAATAAACTAGGATGAAGCGAAGCTCGCATGGCAAAGTGTAGTGGCGATCCTGGCCACTATGTTCGAGATGGGTGCAAGAAAAACGGAAACAGGATAGAAACATACTGATATTAAGAGTGAGAGTGAAACAGAAACACAGGAGTGTGAAGAGATCGGTTACCGTGAAGCGAGGCGTGCTACCAAGCGAAGCGAGAATAACAGAAAATTAAATACCAAGGTTGGAGCGAAGAGTCCGCGTCCGCGGTATATAAAGTGCGAGGTTAGTGTACTAGCGGGGCTGCTGGATCACCAGGGGCAGCAACTTTCGATCCCTGTCAGGATAGAATTGGTACATGAGTTTCTCTTTCCTCGGGGGACGCTCGTACGCACCGATTCCGCTCTCGTAGGACCGTGCGTGCCACAGCGCCGCCTGAGGCATCGGGGCGTGCGCGAATGGTGGCATGTGGCCCGGGAACGGTCCTGGGTGGGCGTGGGCCACGCTGTAACGTTTGCTGGGCACCGGCGTCTCCTTCAGAGTGAGGCGTTCCGTCATCGCTGGAAGTACATGCTTGCCATTTGCCTTCACGAAGTTGGGCACTCGGGCGCGCAGTCCGCAGTAGTACGGGTCATCTGGAATGTAACGGTTTGAAACGTTTTACATTTAAATGTGTATAAAATATGTTTATGTGATAAATATATATATTACTCATATGTAGAGTGTTTTAACTGTGTGTGTATTTCTTCTTTAAAGCAATAGTGACCTGTTCTGATTAAACTGTGAAAGACAATCTTCACTAAGATTCTTAGTGAAGATATTGCAAGATTCTTAGTGAAGATTGAGACCTAAGACCTCTATGAACTATTAAGACCACAGTCCATCTTCTTGATGGATTGTGGCCTAAAACCCTTCTCATCTGAGACCCGTGCGTAGCAGACGTAATTTAAAACGTAATGTTGAGGTGTAAGGAGGTATAAACGCATAACAACCTAACAATTTATGGCTAAAATGTCATCTTACCTGCTCGTGGTAAACCCTGCTGTAAAAGAACGGTACTCTGGCAACCGATTGATGGCAGTATAACCATCGAATATTAACTAACAGAGTAACAACAAGTTGGGATACGGTCCTGTGCCGTGCTGCATTCAATCGCAGTACGGCGTACGTATACCCAACTCGGGTATGTTTGTTTTTCAAACATAACTCTAACAAATGTGGAATCAATCCATACTTGGTTACATAAACATCTTACAGTTGATTCACTGTTCATTTCAAATAAAAACAAATGAGTTCATGATGATTTCATTTTTTTATCTATAATTTACATATACTTTTCAGTAGCTCATGACTCCGTGACGTAGGTACTTTCATCGAGATAATAATGAACTGAAATAATCATCTGTTTACTTCTATAACTAAAAACAAACGTCCTTCGCACGTCCGTAGCACGTTGAGCTGTAAAAGTTTAGAGGAATATCGGAATCACGTGTCCTGATGAAATGTATCGACAATCGACATACACGACGGCGATGTTCTCACACCGCATATTCTAATCGTGTATTTGTACTTCAATTTACAAGCACACATCTCACCGGCACTTGTTCATTCGCGAATAAACGCACGCGTGCTATCCGTACCATGTTCCGCGTCCTACGCCCGACACGTTCCAAATACCGCCAATTCAAATATCAAGGATACGCCGAAATGCCAGCTGCCTGACAGTGATTGTGAAATAGTGCATTGTCTCGTAACCTCTGCTCGTAGACGTGGTCGTTTTCAGTTATTGAAAACGGTTAAATAGTCGATATTCGGTTTTTATATCGATATTGTATCGTAAATGTCGATCGAGAAACGCACTTATTTTGACACACGATTCGTTTCATTCTCTTCATTTCTTTCTCACATCAGCTAATGTAAAAATTAGGACGTAGATTGAGAATGATTGAGTTTTACCTTTATCTGTTTCTTTTGTTATATCGGTTGGCTATGTCTACATATGATATATGAATAAAAACGGTTTTTTAGTCACGATATAGTATCGAAACATGGCTATGTGTTAATCTTCGTCTACACGACCATCAAATTAGAACGTGCGAGCGATCTGAATACGTCACACCACATTACGCATGGGTGCTAAACGTGACCCGATTGTATGACAGTTCAACTTAGAATAGGTCACATTTGACCTTCTCTTCGTTTGTTTTTGCAGTCACGATTAAAAACAAGATCCGTTAAGAAAACAAAGGATTACGTAGATAGCACTTATATCAAAACTTCGCAGATATGTAATTATTCTATGCAGGTATTTTTATAGTGGTCGATAAAATCGTGTATCGCAGGATTAAAAAAACTGTTAACCTCTAAGATGTCCTAGGAAAGGTCGATCCAAGTTGAGCAACATCAAGTTTATCATTTGGACAGGCAACGGCCAGTTTTCTATAAAGCCAGTTTTATGTATTTTTATTTTTTCTATCTTTAACTAACATGTAATTTTTTTGATTTTGAGAATAATTAAATAAACCTAGACTATTGCAACAATAGTTAGTCTGGCTGAAATTAGGTTAATTTAAAATAATCCCACTCAATAAAATTAAACTCAACAATTAAATTCTAAGCACTCTTTCTCTACGGTACGTAATCATTGAAAAGAAATCTCGAAGTAAGTCATTGCTGTTTTATTAGGCAATTTGTGTTATCTGTTTCGTC
The DNA here is from genome assembly GCA_018248975.1 of Codatractus imalena. NCBI lineage: Eukaryota > Metazoa > Arthropoda > Insecta > Lepidoptera > Hesperiidae > Codatractus > Codatractus imalena. Next base: position 6,255 of record DWJS01000344.1, on the reverse strand, counting down.
GTATTGTGTTTTGTGTGTGTCATGTAGCTATTTCCCAGTGAGCTCAGAGATGCATATTACCCTCGGACATGTTATCGAGTGATTTGCATGATTGGAGGTTTCGGAAACGCTCTGTGCATACAAGTTGCTTCACTATCAATGTTTTATTCAGTAATTATATGCTTAGATTTTCTTACAAGTATTAAGATGTACTGTTGCGTTTCAAACCACGTTTTAAATTATATTTCTTAGTACTTAGCGGTGTCTACGGTGATTTATACTGTGAAATAATAAACCACTTAGTAAGAGACGGACTCGCTCAGGATTCTGTACCACCGTCATTAAAATCGAGCAAAAATGTCAAATAAATCACGTATGTAGCGACAAAGTGTTACATAATTATACAAATACCGTCGGAAATACCAACAAAAGATTACTAGTTTTCTTTATTTCATTATTATTTGTTGGTATAGCGGCGATGATAGTGGACGCAAAATTTCAAGTGTCTACTTATTACGGTAGCCCGTGTCTGCGAAGTTTTAGTAAGAGTCCCGGTGGCACCTTTTGGGCACGGAACCCTAACATGTCACATCTACTCAAAAGTCCACTATTAACACTAGACGATAAATGAAACGAGCATAGCCACACGGCTTGTGAAGATCTCAACCGATCTGCAAAGTTAAGTATCGTCGAGCGCAGTCGGTAGTTGGATGGGTGACGCTAGTGGCTAAATTTCATCCGCACTTCCGTGCTTCGGAGGGCACTTTCAACTATCGGTTGTTATCCATGGATGTCGAATGTTAAGCCATGTTAGAGGACTTATGGGCGGTATGAAAACGTAATGGCCTACCATCCGGCTTCGGATGTTGTCGAACCCGTACATCCCTCCACCAATCCGCATTAGCAGCCTGGAGAAATGTGCTCCAGGCCTCCAGTTGTGAGGAGAGAGCCGTAGCTAGTAGTGGCACACAAAGGGTTGCAGGCAACATATGAAAGCGCCGTTCGTTTCCAATGTTGTTTGTTTAAGCGTTGCGATATTCAAGTAGTACACACGGGCCCATATTTCAGACGCGACGCCATAAATCTGCGCGGGGACAACAAGGTTTATGAATGATGGCCTCTCCAGCCGTATTGATATAGTTCGCACTTGACATCGGGTGTTGTAAATTACATTTTGGACACATAAATCCTTGTATTGTCACACTGGCGAACACGAGCCGGCACAATTACCGTCATTTACCTAGGACGATCGATGACAGCGAAATATTGACGTTTGTTCTTGTACTGTGTGGAGGGCATGTACTTGGTACAAATGTACTTAGTATTTTCGAGATTACTTTTTTTTAATGGTAATAATGTTGTTAATATAACTGTTATGTTTTTTTGGAATTCCTTATTCCAAAAAAACTTTACTTACATTATTAACTTATAACTATAATTGCAATGTTAAATTATCTCGATCGTAGATGTATAAATCTCTGTATATTTTTATTTTTCTCTTGAAACTTTCTTGGCTTTTACTATAATTTTACGAAAAAATACGAACCAAACTGAACAGAATATCCGAAAAACGTTCCAGACTCTACACCCAAAACAAAATCGACATGAAACATCGATTACAGCTGAAGTAATTATCCAATATCGGTCCATAATGCCCAAACATGGCCTACGGACTTCGGCATCCATGTAAACGCCTCCAAGAACTCACTGGATATATTGTAATAGCCTATTGGGTGGGACGAAACACTCGAGTCTACTCTGAACAGAAATTTATCGCTTTCGAGTAATTAATGCCAATCCCGTGTCTATTTTTTACACCCAGTTTTACTTAGTTAATTAAGGAAAGTCGTTTTATTCGACAATACACTTAAAAGGTCTTTGTCTCTAATTTAATGGCGAAAAAGGTTATTTTAATTAGCGTAGCCGCAAAAATACGTGTCACCATATATTGCGATCGACGGGAACTTGTTCGGACCACTTACGAGTATACGCTGGCGTTACGAAATTGTCCGAGCTCTGATTTTGCTATTTTTGGAATACCTTTAAGCTGTATCGAAATATTTAGACATTAAATCGACCGAGTATTATACTTTATTATTCGTTTTATGAAAGAATAGTGAAGATATGGTTTATTCTGTTGGTTTGTCTGTTGTACGGAGTTTGACTTTATATCGTATACTTCATATATTGTAAAAACATATAATATGTTTTAATGCTATTTTGCTAAAGTTTTGTGTAAACAAATGTCATATAAACTAAATAAATGTTGTCATATTTAAGTTATGATTTATAGAATTGCTTACCTCACGTCCTTTCCGTAGTCATATGGTTACGGTTTATTATTTACCAAGACATGCATTCTAAGAAGAAAACTAATGAAGACTACGTAAATACTGACTTCTGGTCAACCAGACTACATCTACGATCATCCGCATATCATGCCAGTAACGAATCTACAGCGTTTACGTTCTACGAGGGAGAATTCTCAGAATTTCTCAATTATATTTCTACTTACCGTATTTCTTGTTGTCCTTTCCTTTATCTGACTTTCCTCTTGCGAATTGTGTCGGCACGCGCCCGTTGACGTCGATGTCGTCATAGTCCGGCTGTGAACGAACAATAAACTATTATATTTGTTTATTTTACTAGCACGGTCACAACCAATTACAACAGTAACAGTAATTAAAAAATCTAAACACTCACATCTATCACAATATGCAAGAAAACAACTATCTATGAGAGAAAATAAATTAATATTAATTTCAATTAAGAAAGAAGAATAATCATAGATTCATATTTATAAAATTGACCATGAATAATTTAATGTAAATTATTTGTATAAAAGCCTATGTCTTTACTATTAGAAACAAAATGATACATTATTATGGTTTAAAATGTGAAAAAACTTCACGATCGATCGGACTAAGACTCTTAGAGTATTTGTTTGTAATACGAGGACGTTCAAAATATACATACTCGTAAATGTAAGAAGGAGTTTGACTGTTAAAATATTTATCCTTATTCTTAGAAGTATTCGTATTTAACTAATGCGTATCATAAACAGACAGACCAACCCCAAAAAAACTTATTTAATCTCAAACAGATTGAACAAGTTCCTACGAAACAAACTTTTTTCTTCTTTCAACCGAGATATCCCGAGCGCATTGACATAAGCTTCTTAAACTAGGAATTGTCGAAGAACACAATGTATTTCTATATGGGAAATAAAACAAAACAAAGTAACTAGGCCTTCTCATATCTATATTTATATATAAAAATAAAATGGCGTTTGTTAGTCTCACTAAAACTCCAATAGGGTTGGACCGAGTTGACTAATTTTGGTTTTAAAAAATATGTTTAAGTCCAAGGAAGGTTGAAAAGGTGAGCAAAAATAAATGAATGAATAAAGATAATAGTAAAAGCAACAATTTTTTTTTCTCGTAGAAACAATTCGTTCCTGTCAAATAGGATGCGTTCAGAAATTAAATTTAATATTAAGCAAGATACTATACTAATATTTGACAGTAAAAAATATATCATACATTCCCTTTGTGACTCCATGAATGTACTGCCATTTCATCACTGCCAAATCAGTTGACACAGTTATAAACCAGGATGACGTGGACAAGTTTCCTACTGAGGTTTGGAATTAAAATCAAAAGTAGTATCAGTTGTTATTGTGCTTAGTAGCATCGACTGTGCAATGGAATGCACGATACAAATGGAACGAAACTATGAAATTGCTAATAAATAATGTCATTGAGGCAACGATCATCAAGGAAAAGTACAAAGGACAGGATGTCTCGATCCCGCGTATTCCGTTTATTCTAATACATACTATTTGATTTTAAACGCTTACAATTTCCGGTGCGATGGTCTTTTGCAATGGCGATAAACAAATCGCAAGGCTAATCGTTGGAAGTTTGCGGAATCAACTTGGAGTTTCCGTGTTTCGCGCACGGACAATAATATGTCACGTATTGACGTGTCGGAAAACCGTCTTCGTCGTATATTTAGGCACCGCAAGAACTACCAAAAATATTATTTACAGAAAGCATTAAATTGTTTAAACTTATTTCGTGCAGACTATTTATCAGTTTTTTTTTGTCTGTTAATTTTAAGTTATTGCACTTTGACACATTAATTCTAAGGCGGTACGAAGTTCGCCGGGTCAGCTAGTTATTATATATTTTTTTGAAAAGAAATCAAATATCTTCGATTATCACCGATTGCACTAAAGATATATAAATCTGATTTAGTAATTTTTTGTTAGCAACATTACGAAGCATTTTGAAAATCCAAATTAGTTTTCTTACGCGGTCGTTTTTGTATGATACATGTTTGTGCCAGGACAAATGTTGGTCTATGATCACTACTAAATATTTTGTGGATGCTACCTTGTCTAGTACATTATAATTACAGTTTGTGTTACTATGTTATATATTATGTTATTTGTTCTTATCTTCTTATGTGTGCTCGATCTCCCGCCCCGTGGGTCCGACGGCCGGCAAGTCTCGGTGCCCGTGACGCAATTTCACGAGCGATGTGTTTCGGAGGATCACAATTCCTTTGCCGTTTCTCCTTTGAGCCCGTCCCCTGCCTGCCTCTAGCAAACACCTCGTCACTTAAGTGGCATAGTTTTGTAAGTAGAAGCGTTTAGCACACAACATATTATATATAAAATAAACGTTATTCATGTTATTAGTAAAAAATCATTTCATCACAAGACTATATCATTTTATCCATCGTTTTATAATTTTAACTGAGGTGTACTTGAAAGTAGACAAAACTCTGTTTGCTATTAGTGATCAATTATAAAACGAAAAACTACAGGTTTTTTGTTTTGCAATTGATCCATCACGAGGTATGGATTTTTAAAATATTTTTATGATAATTGTTGTAAGAAGCTGGTTATTTTATTGTTTTCGACATTCCAATATCTATCATAAATATTACGATGCCACACAGATGTTAGCACGTCACGTGGTGGGCACGGGTTTAATCAAAAGTTTCTGAAGTATAGAGCGAAACACCTCGTCACCAGTATTATCAGAAGTGAAGTTTTCCAGCTTGTTCTCTTTTAAAGTGTTTATACGTCTATGTAACTACTATTAGATTGATAAAGAAACATTAATCACTAAATGAAAAAAATCTTCTATCGAAACATGTATAAATGTTAGCGAAGATAAAACTGTCGTTCTTTTTGATAAATGATTTTATATCGCATTGTTCATACACAATGAAAATATTAAACCTACAGAGGTTTATTAATATAGATACGATACATGAAATAGCTAACAGCCTAATAAAAATAACGTCTAATAAAAATAAGGTTGTTATTGCAGCGAGGTATTGGCGGTGGCAAACGTGGCGCAGATGTAGGATCAGGTGTACAGCGCGCGCCACGCTGCCCGCTTCACGTACTTTAATACTATATCGTAATATGTTTTACTTAGCCTCACCACTTGTTCTGGTGTTGTTACAGAGTTGAACTCTTGCCAACTGTGCCGGCGTTATACTACTGTTTCTACTCAAATCTAATGTAGATGTTATTACTTACTGCTGTCGACAAGCTAATATACCTAGTCATAACCATATAGCACTGGCAGTAGTTAAATGCATAAGGTTGTCAAAGAAAAAAGTGAAAAAAAGTGAATATTTTAGGGTGACATTTCAAGCTTAGGAATGTCATTATTTGGAGTATTAAGGGGCAACATATTTAATGTTTAATAAAAATTGTTACTAGCCAGTCCTATTTAATATATAATATGTTAATTTTATTAGCCAACCAGCTTATCTTAGAGTCTATACTCTACCTGGACTAAAGTGCAGTTCCTTCAACGATGTCACATGACCGAAGCTATTCACCGCTGCAAAAGTTTATGAAGGGAAAATTGGGCTATCAATGCTCTCTAAATATACCTAAATCGAATACCATTATGCAAATATGGGTTAAAGAATTCAGAATTAAATCAATTTCAGAAAACCTTAAAAGTAATCCGGTGTTCTATGGACACTAGCGCCAGCGCGACGGCGCGGCGGCTCGCGGAGGCTCCGGGGACCGCGCGTGCGCCGCGTTCGGCACGATTAGTATGTATTCATTTGCGCTGCATAATTATTTACGGTTCCAGTGGCCGCTACATTAGAGCGTTGTCGAGGGAAATTAATCGCTTTTGCACCGCGCCGTAAATTACGCAACTACCATAAATTTCGGAACTATTACCGCTTGCCCGAACATTTTCGTGTTTAATTTTTATACGCCGAGCTCAGTAGTAC
>DWJS01000343.1:0-11814 GCA_018248975.1 Codatractus imalena | reverse complement strand
GCTAGATTAAAATCACATTATTCTGTTTAAATTATCATAAATAAATTAATTAATATCGTATTATTTAATTATATCCATAGTAAGTTAGAAGTTTACCGGTAATTATAAATAACTGTTTAATAAATATGTACGAGTAAATTGCTCATCTAATAATTAATATTAGATTAAGAAGATAGTTAAGTTAATCTCCAAATGCGAAATTAATTAGAGAATAAAACTTATAAGAGGATAAAACTTATAAGAGGATAGTAAACGGGTCACATGGCATTAGGATTTAAACGTCGTAACGTCTTAGAAGGGATTAGGATTGAAAGGATTGAAATTAATAAGACACGCATGGCGGTATGGCCGTCATAGTGACACAGCCAGACATCAAAATGACGAATTTAGATTTATGTTCTAGGTCTACTTGCCTTTTAATCTTGTGTTCTTTAAATCTTTAGTTCTTTCAATCATCCTTGCTTTTAATCCTTCATTCTTGAAATCTTTCGTTTTTAAAATGTTTCCTTCTTTAAATCTTCCGTGCTTTAAATCGTTCGTTCTTTAAATCTTCCGTGCTTTAAATCGTTCGTTCTTTAAATGTTTCGTTCTTTAAATCGTTCGTTCTTTCACACCACCATGGTAGGTGGTAATTTTCTTAATTTTTTTCTTATTACTCCAAGGTTCTTTAACTTACTCCTATACAAGCTGTTGCCATTAAATCCGTTGTCCCTTTCAGATTCCTAATGTTCAACCAGTATCGAATACCGCGCGTGAACCTGCTGAACAGAACGGCCGACGTGACGGAGGACGGCACGTACGAGAGCTCCTTCTCTGAGCCCTCTAGAATATTAGGCGCAGCGCTGGAAAATTTATCAGCAGGTAATTTATAAATTTTTATCGTTAAGTTCTGAGATACTTTACTGCAGGCCTCATTCGAAAGCTCTGAGTCGCTCAGCGTGCTATGGAGAGAACAATGCTTGGAATTCCGCTACGCGACTTCGCAATAATGTAGTCCTTGGCCAAACTAAGATCACCGACAAAGATGTAAGGATTAGCAGGATGAAGGAGCAATTAGTCTGCCAAATCGTTCGGAGGACCGATAACTATTGGAGGAAGGTTCTTTATTGGCGATCACATTTAGTCAATAAAAGCACAAGTCGCTTCACGACCAGATGGACCGATGTCCTGATGACGACCGTGGAAAATCATTGGATTCAGAGCCAATAAGCAACTACGGAAATATACTTCTTTGTAGGTGACGCCATTGTCTAGCCTATTTCCGCCTAATGACAGCAAGGTTGAGAGCGTTGTTGTGTTCTAGTTTGGAGTCGGTGACATAGGCAAAGCTTTGTGTTGTGTGCGTATGTGTATATATTTATTTATTTACTCCAAGGTATCTTTACAAAAGTTTACACAGGAGGATATATACCTAAATAAAACTCAGACATCATTTATTGGGAGATATTTGAATAAAATAATGAAAATGAAATGAAAAACGTTTATATTTACGTGCGCGACTACGTGCGCGCTGTCGTGCATATGCGTGTAATTTCATAACAATACGACTATTCTTAAATTATGCAAGACATTAATCCTAATGTATCGTTAATGTTATAACATTGGTTGTTAACCCACCGTTCACGTCACGTCCCCAGGTCGCATCGGCATCATGCAAGAGAGCTGCCACTCCATATCGAGCGTTGTGGCTATCGCGGTGCGGTACGCTGCCACTCGTAAGCAGTTCGGCGAGAGGGACAACGAGATACCGCTCTTGGAATACGAGTTGCACGTGAGTTGAATCATGATAAGAAACAATGGTTTAACTATGTGCGAAATTATGTATAGGATGTATTTGAATACATAAAAATACTATACTAATCCGCATTAAAGCAGCCTGGTGGTGGTGGCCTCCAGGCCCAGGTTGTTGAGAGAGAGTCGTGGCATAAAGTTTTGTAGGCGGATACTTTTTATGTTTTTTTTATTTCATATAGAAAATAGTTTAACGTTTTACATTTAAAATACATTTATTTTACGTATAGTATAAAAAAAAAAAAAAAAATACGTATTTCCAATATAGTTGATTAAAAAAAAAATAACTTTATAGTTTTTTACTTCCTCTATTTGAGCTTCAGTAATTTATTTTCCAATTAAAGGCTTAAGTGAAGGCGCTAACCATAACGCAGATTATAACAATTAAAATAACATAGATTGTAACAATTTAAAATTTTTAAATAGCAATTATAAGTTGCTGACAAAACTTAACAAAAAATATTTAGCAAATACAAAATTTGTCCAAAAAGGTACATCAGATACTAGGTACTAAATCAAAAAGTTTGTGCCTGTAATGTTTTAGAATTGAAGTGTCCGAAAGGTGTATACTATATACTTTCTTTACAAGTATGTGAGCTATGTCGCCACATGAATATCTGGTACCTGCGCCACCTGGTGATAAGTGACCACTGCCGGTCATGGACACCTGGTACCTGTTAACTGTGGTTAATCACAGATGTGGTGCTGAGGACTTCGTTGGAATGCTTTGTATACGTGTCTCGTACCACTCCCTCCAAAACAAAACACAGCAGCATTTCCTACTGCTTTAAGGCAATATTTGTAGCGGTGCAGGTCGGCATGTCGTACGGATATTAAATTGGCGATCATGAATGACTATGATAGTGGCTAAAAGATTAATATTAAAATGTAGTGACAAATAACATAAAATTTTCTATAAAATAAGTCATAACAGAGATCCTTTTTTAGCTCGTATTACTCCATTCCTGAAGATAAACATCTCCTTATTATCGCTCGACGATACATTACGTGAATTAAATAATTATTACATCACAGAATAAATTGACTAAATAAAGATTATTAAAAACATTCCACAGACTATAATAAATAATCTCGCCGGATGAGAATAGATAACATTGTGTCATCATATATTCGACCACCCATGGACGAAAGCAGTCACACGATACCATTACATTACTTGCAAGTAACATGAATAATAATTGCATTGCGAAATTTAATATGTTTTATCCGCTCAAGTAGGATAGATATAAAATCTTATTCCGCTGCGACAGATGTGTATGTAGTATTATTATTATTTCTATTTAAGTAAATGTCAATGATAAAAATCATACTTCTGACCACGACTGCGTAGGCACCTAGACTGAGCCTATTTCAAATTCCATAACACCTGCTTTCTTTATCAAATAAAACGAAAATATTTAATTCAACGTACATTCTTTACAGAATAATTTTTAACGTCAATATTCTTTGACTTCGCGGCGAAAGAAACTCCATAACTCACATTTATATAAAATATGGAGCTAGTGTTATCTAAGACCACGGGTTCTTATCGTCTATATACAGCTTATTAGTACATAGGACATAGTACTGACTATCTAAAGTCAATATGTTGATGATATGTTTTCTGAGAGTTCCCGAAATCGCCACTTTTAATCTTCACAGAGACTATATAATTTAACTTTTTATCGCTTTAATTACGTTTGGTTTCAAGACAAATAAATCCTTTATTACTTTAACCACACCATTAAGAAAGCTTCAAATAGTATACTTAAAAGGCAGATAAAACAGCAAGGCACATATTTTCTCTCATCATTCCCAGTCACCCATTAGAGGCACTTTTCTAAGTTCATTACCGAGCTATGGAGAAAATAATGGGCGTAGTTGAGAGAAATAATAGGGCTCGGGAGCGGTAAAATGTTGCTAGGGATGAAAATACTACAAAAAGTAGTCATATTCCTTTAGAGGTTAAATGCTTTATATTTTTTGTAATTAAATTAAATTGATAAGCGTGTATCGAATCGAATTATTTCCTTAAGTAAAGAAAATTTTATTCCCTTATAAATTCTGATACTTTACTATAAGTACGGGATTTCATACCCTCCTAGCATCTCATGTTCTACTGCCGCATGTGCATATGCGGTACGTCTCGAGGGCTACCGTCGTTACCCGGGCAGATTCTTAAGGGAGTAAATACCGGATAGTTAATATGAATTCATAATAGTATACTTTTATAATACAATGAGACCAAATAATATTTAAACATAAATGGAGGTGCGGTAATCGGTCAGTTACCCTACTGTATTTTAATGGAAACAATAAGGCACGTTAGTACTTAATGTATTAAGTACCTTCTGTAAGTACTGTGTACCTTGTTCCTTGTTTCTTGTATTTACCTGAGTACGTTTTAGTTTGTGATAGGGATCACCTAAAGATGAAATAAAATTGATATCATAAAATAATTTCGGCCGAACGAGACGATGGATTACGAAACGATCACATAACTATCAAAACGTCAATTTCCTATCTCTAATGTAGTAGGTTAAGTACTTTAGATAGTACGAACTGAAGTTTTATTTTAGACAAAGAAACATTGTTGCCACAGTAATATTGACGAAAAACGTAAATAACAAGTAACAAAACAGAAATTCACAACTTTGTAGTAAAAATACCAACCTACACAGGTTTTCTCAGTAGTAAGAATGCTTGTGTATCAGTTTGCATAATTGACTAGAGTTTAGAGCTATTTCACAAATTAATATTCACATAGTAATAAGAGTAAAGTTGTCTTTGAATGCAGCACTGAGACACGATTGTACCTATTGCAATTTGCATTTGTAACCTCATTTACAAATGACAAACAAATATACGTATATAGTAAGTGTATTGTCCAAAACTATACATTTTGAAGCTTATACATATGATACGATACAATAATACTTTGTGTAACAATTATGGAAAGTCCCAAAAATATACATTATCAATTAAGGAGTTTTAAAAAATATGCTATGTTGATGCTATGCTATGTGAGCCCTATGTCCAAAACTTAACGATGAGACTTTTTAAAACAGCACAGATTTATAGGTCCCTAGAATTGTTTATTTATATGCCTCCGTTTTAATTAATAAATATGATTTACGAAGAAATATTAATATTTAAAGGCAACACATGTAAAATATAAATGGTTTATGTATGTCACTCTTTCATTTATTTTTATATTTTGACATAGATTGGACAACTGTAACATACAAATTAATTATAGCTTCTTATTCCACCTTCATTGTTTTGACTGCCCTCGTTATTAGTATGACTGACTTGTTATTAGTATTAAGTACACTGTTTCCCTTTACACTATTGTAAGGGACATGTGTATTAAATTATTAATTCATAATTTCTCCTGTCAAAAACTGGTGTCCTGTCATTTGTTTGTCATTGTTTATAGTAAACTGAGTTAATTTATAGCATCCTAATGAGTGTGCAATTGGAACAGCCGGTCGGTAGTCACATTAGCATAGTGCGTAGTAAATGCGTGCAGCATTTTAGGAACCTGTTACACGGATTAGGGCGTTTACAGATAGCGTGATTTTGTACTATAAAGGTAATAATTTATTGAAGTATATCCATTTAAATCGAAATTTATGGACAATGAAATTTATATTTTTTAAATGTATCGTGTCGTTATTTGCGTTGTATGTTTGTATGTTTGTTACTCAATCACGATAAAACAAACGGATTTGGATGAAATATGTCACACATATAGTTTATAATCTGGATTATTAATATCACATATTTTTACAAATTACATACATATTTTTACAAATTAATATCCATTATTTACGTAAAACTCTCCACGCTTTATTTATTATAAATCTAAAACCAAAATACACTTAAGTTATTATATAATTATGTAACTGCAGCCCTTTTTCAACAAGTGTCCCCCACACCCAGGCATGGCGCATACTCCACAACTGCTCCAAGATTCATAGAAAATGTACGTAGTGACCCGTATTTAATTATAAACTAATATACATTTAAACAACAGCTCTCAGTATATATGAGTCTTTATAACAGGTTTCAAATTCCCTCTCAACCGATGTCCGATTAAAAATTACCGACCGCGCAATCATTGAGGCGTAAAGATGAAATCAAAAGTTAACTTTACGACGGTATGGAAATAAATGTGTGGATGAACCTTATTTACAAGATCGGTAAAGTAAATTTAAACGGAAGCCGTGAATAGTAAAAAATATATGCAATGGAGCAGCTAACTACAGTCTATCTGATGGTAAATGGTAAATGTTGTCCATAGATATATACTATCCAAAACGGGATTCGAATTCGGTTCGAATTGAAGTCGATTCGAATTCGAATTCGAATCGGATTCGGTTTAAACAGGTCGTTAGATAAAGGCTATATAAAAAACGGTATTGTAAAATTATTATTTGGACGATGGGAACGTATGGTCTGAGGTAGCTCTAGCTCCACATGCACCATTATTTTACTAACTTTACTTCGCCGATTCTTCTCCATAACATAACCGCTTGCGGAGTGGTGGTAGAGTATTGAGGCTCAAAAAGTCTTCTGTAAGAATTTACATATACTGTACAAAAAGTATCGCGAATTATTTATTTATTCGTGAATATCTATTTTGTCCCCTTCAAAGTAAAGTAATCCCCTAGGATATTATACACTTGTGCCAACGTTTTTTCCAATCTTCGATGCCGTCTTTATCTCGTCATCGTGGCGTAGCGTCGTCCTGTTATGGGCCTCTTCAATTTCAGGAACAAGAAAAAGTCACAGGGGGCCAGATCTGGGGAATACGGTAGTTGCGGTATCATTAGTGTGTTGTTTTTCGCCAAGGAGTCGCGTAGAAGCAGCGATGTGTGAGCAGGGGCGTTATCGTGGTGCAAAAGCCAATTTTTGTTTTTCTACAAATTCGGGCGTTTTGGCGGATTGCTTCGCGCAAATTTCGCATTACTTGCAGGTAATATTCCTTATTCACCGTTCAACCCTGTGGCAAGAACTCATGATGCACCACGCCCCTGCAATCGAAGAAAATTGTAAGCAAAACTTCGCAATACTTTTTGTACATACCGTATATGAAAGTTTTACTTTTAAATAAGGACATAAGTGGAATAAGGGATCTGGTTTTAGACTGGTTGAATTATTATTAAATGATAAGCAGACAATAATATGTAATTTCATGAAATAGGTCTATTCGCCAATAAGGGATGCTTAGACATATTATGATCTGCCTAGTCACACGAGTTCACGACAACGTCTATATTATCTGCGTTAGGTTGTATGAACGCTATATAAAGACTCTCGTAGTAATGTTTCCAGTTTATTCTCTCGGGAGAACTTGTTCGGCAGTGTCGCACGATGATCACTTTAGCTTTAGCACTCGTCGCCCTCGTAACTGCGTACCTGTACAGTACGAGGACATTTAAGTACTGGGAAAAGAGGGGAGTGAAACATGATAAGCCGATACCGATGTTCGGTAACAATCTGCGGGGATATCTGGTAAGGAAGAGCGTAACAGAAATGGCCGTCGAAATGTATTGGAAGTATCCGGACGAAAAGGTCGTCGGGTTCTTTAGAGGAACAGGACGGGAATTGATCATCAGGGATCCGGACATCGTCAAGCAGATTTTAACCGTGGATTTTAATTATTTTTACCCGCGGGGCTTGGTGGCGGAGAAGTACGGCATCGAGCCAATGTTCCGCAACCTGTTCTTCGCGGACGGGGACCTGTGGCGGCTGTTGCGGCAGCGCATGACGCCGGCGTTCTCGAGCGGCAAGCTGCGCGCTATGTTCCCGCTTATCGTGGAGCGCGCGGAGCGGCTGCGGGCGCGCGCGCTGTCCGCCTCCGCTGCGGGCGCCGCCGTAGACGCGCGCGACCTCATGGCGCGCTACACCACTGACTTCATCGGCGCCTGCGGCTTCGGTCTCGACTCTAATTCCCTAGACGAAGAAAATTCCGCTTTTCGGCAGCTCGGTCTCAATATATTCGACACGGGGCCCGTCATCACCGTGAAAGCGGTCTTGAAGGATTTGTTTCCTGTCGCATTTAAATCTGTGAAGCTTTTAGGGAAAGTAGAAAAGGAGATCGTCGCTCTCGTTAAACAAATCCTGGAGCAGAGAAACTTTGAGCCCTCTGGTAGAAATGATTTTATCGACCTACTGATAGAGTGTAAACGGAAGGGGAAGTTAGTAGGAGATTCTATAGAAAAAATTAAACCGGATGGAACTCCTGAAATTGTAGAATTTGACTTGGACGAACTATTAATGGCCGCTCAAGTATTCGTTTTCTTCGCTGCTGGTTTCGAGACATCGTCATCAGCCACGAGCTACACGCTTCATCAACTGGCATATCATCCAGAAGTACAAAAGAAAGTGCAAGAAGAAATTGATCGGGTACTCGCTAAGTATGACAACAAGTTATGTTATGATGCCGTCAAAGAGATGACGTACTTGACGTGGGCGTTTAAGGAAGGAATGCGGATGTTTCCGTCGCTCGGGTTCCTCATAAGGGAGTGCGCACGTCCTTATAAATTCAAAGATTTGGACATATCTATAGACAAGGAGGTAACCGTCATAATCCCACTGCAAGCGTTGCATAACGACCCTAAGTACTTCGACAATCCTGAAGAATTCCGACCTGAGAGGTTCGATCCGGATCATATTAAACAAGAAAACAAATACGTTTATCTTCCTTTCGGTGTCGGGCCGCGCGCATGTATCGGTGAGTTCATATAAATTTTAGTTGACATTTTAAAATTTCAGTGTTGTTTTTCGAAAATGCTTATAGTGAAAAAAATATGTTAGTGTTATTACATAAAATAGAAATAGCATAAAAAGTATTACGAGTATACAAAATAGAGTGTACAGGATCTTGTGATAAGTAGCTATTATAAGCCATGGGAATTTGTAATCATAGATCTATCTGAAATTAGCAATAGATGCGTTGTTAGCCCTGAGTTTTAAATTGACATGCCTCGTATAAGTACCTCTCCTAAACTTGTTTATTATCAAAAGATAACAGGTCTGTTGTGTATACAATACTTCGCCGCTCGCGCACGTACTGGCTTTTAAACTCGTTTAGTTAACACAAATTAAATATTAATGACAATAATAATTATTCATGAAGTTTGTCTCATTACAAATAAGGTTATTCTTATTAATCTTATTTTATATCCAAACCTCCAATATATTAAGGTACCTTGGATACTATAACGTATCGTATAATTATAATATTAGCACGTATCTAGTTCCAAAAAAGCAGATAGTTTTAAGTAAACCGACATGCCTGACAGTTTTGCAAAAGGAAAGAAGGAAGGAAGGTTTTTCTAAAGTTATGTTAAGTCTATCCGCACTCGACGTGGTGGAGTGTAGCTTAAAACCTCACTGTGAGAGGAGAACTGTGCAAAGCGTGACTGATGATGATGGTATAATTATCCAGGAGAGAGGTTGGGGCTGATGCAGTCGCTGGCAGGCCTGGCGGCAGTGCTTTCGCAGTTCTCCGTGTCTCCGGCGGCCGAGACGCGGCGCCACCTCATCATCAACCCCGCCTCCGACATCGTGCAGAGTGTCAAGGGCGGTATACCGCTGCTGTTACACGAAAGGAAACATAATTTTTAAATCTTATTTATGGCGATGTCGACGAAACGATGGAAGTAATAAAGAAGTAAAATAATTATTAGTATACACAATGTATTGCTAACAAATATCTATTCCTTAAATACTTTTTTATTCGAATGTCGTGCAAGACTGAATGGTAACGATGTTAACAACATTATGTAATTATATGTTATCAAAAGTAATATAATAATGGTGAACCTGACTAGAAACCTTTACATTACATTTTGCAACTATATATTTTGTAATGTTTTATTCTTATTTAAATCTCTGAGTTAATGTAAAATTTGATATACAATATGCAACTGTAATATATAAGGGTATTTTAAGTGTAGGTTTTGAAGAGTATTGGATTGAAAGTAAACTTTGTAAAAGTAAATAGTATTATACAAGTATTATTTTTTATTTCATAGATTGTAAGGCCGCTTACATTTGAATTTGGACGACTTACGTGGTTATTATTGTAGATACTCTACACTGCAAAATATAATAACATGCGGCGTAGTATTAGTGTTATATATATTCTGTAAATGTTTTCTCAACTATAAATATTTTAAATGTACTGTACATGTACTATATAGTATATATTGCACTTTGTGCTACATAGGCGATGAATTTTTACTCTTCGGGTTACAATTGTTATTAAAGTAAATAATTACAAATGTTATATACTCCGTCCGCTTATAAATTGCTTTACACATAGATCTAAGGTTGGCGCGAACATAACATCTTCATTAGTCAATCAGTCAAAATTGAGCAAATGTAGTCGGTAGTAGGTACTCTACGGTTCATATTTTCGGCCCGGGGAAGAGAAAAAGAGACTAGGCAAGAGGCTTTCGACAATTATAGATTATATATACAGAACTAAGCATCTATTTAAATAAATTTAGGCGAAAAGTAGTCATCAGATGACGCTCGTTCCATATCAGAAGACGAAAATAAATTTATTTATTTAAATAAACTTGTAAATATTTTTCCTTGTTTAATTTTTCACACACAAAACTTGTAATATATATTATTTAACTTCATATTAAAATATATAGGCTCATCATGTTAATCATAACCAAGGAACTATAGCACAAGAGCCCGTAATCGATGATATTCATATTTTTCTATTTATCCCAATCGTAAAAGCTCACGTAACCTTATGATGACGTTATCTATACTCGTATACTAATATTATAAACTTGAAGACATTATTTGTTTTTTTTTTGTTGTTTGAATTTAATCTGAAATAAAGTATCAGTCAGTTTGGAAATATTTTTAATTTTTAACGAAATTTATCATGGAAGGCTTTTAGCTCTAGTTTATGTGTAAATTAGAACCGGAGAGTTATTACGAATCAAAGAAACGATAAGCTTCAACTCTTCGAAATACGGTGTCTCATACAATAAGAAGGTCTGTTAAACTGGACGTTCCAGAGTAACCAAAGGTTTAAGCGGGAATCATTTACCCGATTCTCATGCGGCTTTTACCATTGAATAGCTTTCTTTTGCGAATTGTCTGCGCATAATTTAAATGTATTTCGTAAAGTTATCTTACAATTATCAATATAATAAAAAAGCTATATGTAATTTGGACATAAAATTTAGAAAATATTCACGGAGACGAAAAGAACGCGTAATAAGTAATTTAACGGGTTTCCTGGATATAATGAAATTTTGTACGTAGATAGTTCAAAGTACGTAGATAGTTCAAGTTTCAAATGTTGTTATAAAAGTTGTAAAATCAAGCCTCTGAATTTAGCTCGACCTCTGAGGCGACTAATGAGACGAGATATTTTTTAATTTTTTATTATTATTCTAATAGTTATAATTAACGAAAGACGGGCCAAATGCATCATTTTTAAATGCTTTTCTGCCTGTTTATCTGTTACTACATCACATAAAATCGACTTGACCGATTTTGATGAAATATTATGATGGTATCTGATTATATGAATCATCTAGGATACTTCTTTTTTTGCTAATAGATGTCACATTCTCAACGGAGAATATAAAACAGCTGCGAACAAAAACACGCTGTAACTATACAGTTTTGAAATAAGGCGAAAAAATTCTATTGAGAAAAAAAGATAATAGGTAGATAAATTATTTTTAACTAGAATTATTTTAAAGTTTCAATAAGATGTTGCCAGATTGTTTGAAAGAGACCTAATTTATTTCTATCGTACCATGCCCATTTTCACTGTATGAATAAGATTGCGAATTACTACTGAACAACAGACAGACACAAGTAAAGATTTAAAATTAAAATATGAATATGTCTATGTCATAAACTTACATCGATATTTTATTTTGCCACACATCATGTTTCATTGGCACAAATTTTTTTGCCGCGTTCTATAGAGATTTGAGATCGTTCTATAGAGATTTCTATTGAAAAAAG
>DWJS01000342.1:0-11825 GCA_018248975.1 Codatractus imalena | reverse complement strand
ATAATCCTCCGTGAAGCAATTTTTGTGTTTCGGTTTGGAGAGGCGTGGTTGCCGGCTACACTTAAATACGAGGCGAAAATCTTAATCCTCAGGGGTAGAGACGCATCTGTGATCAAACTTAGGTATGATTTAATTGTACTTGGGGATGAATACTAAAGTCCATGGGCGCCAGTGACCACTCACCATCACGTGGACTGTATGGTGGTTTGCTACCATTATACGATAAAAAAATACTCACAGACCAAAAACGGATAAACGCTGTCCGTCTGTCAAAATAATAATGATACCGTTTTTGTCGGTTGCCTATGAAACCTTAAAATACATTAAGGATTGTGACAAAATAACGTTTCTTTTTAGTTCTCGGGTACTAATAATAAATATTTAATGTTTCTTAGGAAACCAAAAAACTTGTTTCGCTATAATAACGAATACACAACCGGGACCGCAATCCGCGACGAACCAAATATATCTTATTCTCTATTAGGAACACGTCGTACCAAATTTTCTTTCCCATACACCGTTGCAATAATTCACGGCGACGTTTATACAAATTTATTAAGCGGCTCTACAAAATGATTACAGCAACATTCTTCACGTTTCTGATTTCTGATATCAAATATATCGGCCCTACCATCTCGTTTGTATATGGTAATATGAATTATGCAGTCGGTTTGTGTATCAAACGTCATGTAATATGCAATTGAATTATGAGCGTGTAATTTTTTACAAAAGTTTAAGAAAATATCGAGGAATGTATCAGCTCTATGTTTGGGATACATGCTCCGGTCTTTACATTAATTAAATATTACTTAGGACTGTCTATGTATGGAATTTGTTGTTAATATTTAGCTAAACATAAATATTTTTTACAATCCGCGTTGCACAACGGCTACGATGGCGATCGGACATTAAGAGGGTTCAAATTCAAATTTTAAAATCAAATTCATATTCATTATTTGCATGAACATAGTACATCAGACATTTTACAACAGTGTCCTACCTTACCAGGTGCGCAACGCAATTAATATTAAAATCCTTACAATACTAAAACAATTACCTACATTATTTAATAACAAGAGATTTAATTAACATATTAATATTATTCAGTGACATGGATCTATGTCAAATTAAAAATGTTATAATATGCATAGAACAGGACTCAAACACCCAGGAGAAAGGTGGTAAAATCCTCGATGGTTACCAGTCGCCAGCTGTTTTAAATGTTGATGTGTTGTCATTTAAAGTGTGTGATAAGACAAATACGCTTCCTAGAAGCTGTACAACTTGATCTTTAGGACAATCAATACATGCGTAGCCGACTTAAACAAGAGTCATACTTCTCTTTGGTATTGATTACAAATATCCATCATTAGAAGTGGTCACTTACTATCTGAAGGATTGTGCGCTCGTTCACTGCATAAAAGTTAGTGAAATAAAGCAAATAACAATAAATATATATAATAAATAAATATAATGCACTTAGGTGAAGGCAGGCTTAGCGATGCAGTTCGTTACAAAATTATATTTTTAACATCTGACTTCATAAAATAATATGTGACAATAAAATCACGCGGTTCGTGTTACAGACGATACATGTGTGACTTAAATTGTTATTAGAACGGAATCGCCGTGCTCTTGTTAAAAATACCATAAAATCAATTTATTGATCGTGAATATCCGCATAAAGTCCACCACGGTATCCATTTACTTGATAAATGCAAATGTGCGTGACGTCTCCGCTAATAAAAACGACCAACGGCAAGTCTGGCTTCTGTTCTTTTTTGTTTTCTTATATATTGTTTATGGTAGAATAGTATGGGATTATTTATTGCAGAGCTTTTAACTCAAATTCAGTTTCAATTTATGCTTTTCAGCCTGATAAACCATTTTTGTTTTTTAGGATTTATGATATAATTAAAGTTTAGGAGGGTTGTTCTCAAGTCCAATTTGTTAACAACCAAGGTATTTTTCCTTATTATTCCTATATCTCCGATAGAAACGATTGTGATAAACAAGCAGACAAACACGAAATCATTTCCATAAGTGTACCGATTTTCCAATTTTGGTGCGGAACATTAAAACTTTATTGTGAGGGGATCATTAACATAAAACTGTTGAAACACTAAAAGCATCGAGATTTTTATCATAGCTCCTCATTAATATTCCTAAGCTTCGATAATAATATATTTAATCGCGGCAGACTTGGTGTCTGTGCATTTGCATTATTTAGAAATCGTTCATGTGATCATCATCAGATGTTCATCAGATATTTTAAAATAAGTTCTTATTCACAAGTGGATATTTTTTATTATTTTGATATGGTGTATACAAGTATCATGTTAATATTTCTATAACAACAATTATATTATTTCTCAACACGTGTCTTATTATTTTTATGTAAATCAAATCTCATCCTAAATCATAATGTTACGTATAAAAACATTTTTAAAATGCATATATTTTCAATAAAAATGTCTCAAATTTGGCCCAGGTTTGTTTCTGGACTATGAATTTTGCTATGCGCTCGTTGTGAATGTTCGTTTGACGTGATTTAAAATAAGGCAGTCACGGACATACACTAGTCGCGAATATAATTAATTATGCAACATTAACGTGTTCTATTGTCAATAAATTTAGACCTAATTAATATTCACGTCATTTAACGTTTCCAAACTTAAAGCGCCGATTTCCTTCTCTATATTTTATACCTCTGTGGTATATTTGATTAGTATTTGCATTTCGACTTGTTCACCTAAATATTTTACGACTAAATCACGTTATGTAAAGTTATAGATATAGTGATATATTAAACTTAAAACTTGATATAACAAGTCATTAATATGTTAAGGTGGTCTAACTCTCTGAATCTTGGCCGCCAAAAGGATCATCGGCTAGCTTGTTTCTGCCTTACGGCGGTGTTATATCTACAATACTTCCAATTTCATAATCTGGTGGTTTTATGGTGTTTACTAAACTCTTTTGAAACTGCTCGGCTGATTATTGTGTGTGTTTTCGTGGATCCTTGGATGAGTTAATGATAAACTTGAATAAATTCTGTGTAATGTTAAAGTTTCACTGCCATCAACTGTCATTTTTCTGTTTTTGACTATACTGAAACGAACCACATCCTAAGTCAGGTTAAAACTAATTCTTCGTCCGCCGGGCTTGGAATCCAACCTTCTGCGTGTGAAACTTGTCAATTATAAAATATAAATTATAGGTATTCAATATTGTAATCCTAGGGATGAAAACACTATGAACTCTACTAGGTCCCCTGAGTTTAAGTTGTAAAGCTTACCGTAGACCAATATTCATACATAAATGTCTTATAAGTCGCATCAAACATTTTAATAAAAGTTTCAGACGAACGAAAGCGAAAGTCGGAGTCTGTGAAATTATTTAAGTGATCAAGTAATAACCAGATTTTATTATCCTATTAAATACCAGTTATGTTTGTAATATTAAATGTTGAAAGGCTAATAGGGTGGAGAGGCTAACTTTACGTTTGGGCTGATAATAGACGATTTGGCAGGATTTAGTGCTGCTAATCGGCTATATAAAGTTTCATATAAATTGTTTCTTCGCCCCAAAATAGCAACCGAAAACATTGTTCGGTTGTCGGTGGATTTCTTTCGTATCGATTGAGCGTTACCCGTCGTTTAGTATTCTAGCCACGGCGGCTCCGCTCCCGATTGGAGGTTTGCTCTATTTGGACGCGCCTTATACAGCGCCGGACGTGTGACGACAGCCGGCGACGTGATGCATCCCGCGCCCGTCTCGCTTTGTCCGGCTTCGACCGTGCCTGCACAATGATCTCATTGCCTAAGGGGCTAATAGGCTCCGTAAGACAAGACGACAAATATAACAATCATTACAGTTATTTACTATTTTTATATATTTTTAAACCTAGCGATAAAATAGACCGAGCAGATGAAAAGTGATGGTCGTTGCCTATGCAACATTTGCAACACAATAAGAGCCGCCAGTATGATGAAAAGAAGTCGCTAAGATCTGTGGTCATTTGCAGCCACAGAAAAGTCGCCAGTATGTTTTAGTTAGAGATAGAAAGAAAGCTCACTTATACCTTTTCTGAAGAGTTCCATATCAAAACCTGGTATAAAAACAATGTGCTGTATAAAAAATATAATTGAAAAACCAATAAGTTGCAAATGCCGTTCGTTGATATACGTAGAATAGGATAGGAAAGCTGAATAGGAAGTAAAATAATGTAAAGACTATCTACCTATCTACATAATATGAAATAATGTGTTATTATTAAGATATCATAAGTTAATGTAATTTAAAATGTATATTGATATAACTTAAAACTGCCTTTTATCTATCTACTCTATATGCTTCAGCGCAGTTAAAAACAATGTTATAAAACTTATATTTATTCATTGGCTGCTTCTGAATAAAAAGATCCACAGTATTATTACTACTAATACTTAAACAGTTTGTAAGCTAAACACTTATTGTAATGATTACCGAATTACAAATATTTTTATAGTATACATAGTATGTACAATAGATACGAGTATTTATTATGGGGACGTTGGATTTGAATAAAGAAGTAATATTATGGCTTATTTTTATTTTGTCAAGAGTCGAAAATATGAAGTAGAGCACACAGTCGTTCGGTGGCGGTTCACAGGAGGAAAGCATTTCCCTGACACGGTTTTCGCACAAGGTCGACGGCCGCGCCACGGTCGCTCCGGAGATCTTATGAAATGCCTGAAAAATACAAAAAATACACGTCAAACCCTTTGACCGAAATAGTTTAGGCTCATAGTTCAAACAATAATTAATATACAGCCAAATGTATGATATGATTTAATAGTCTGTCTGGTCAGGACTGATCTGCCTTGCCTGCAATTCTTTTTATGTGCTACTTCTGGGATCTCCTCACAACTGAGGAATACCAAGAGCATACTTCACCATGCTGCCCCAATGCTGATTGGTAAAGATTTAAACAGGACCAGTCTACCTAAGAACAGTAATAAATAAACCGCTATTTTCTATGATCTCAGGATAGCAACGCTGACCCGAACCCGTGACCAACTTTCAAAGGAACAGATGTCCATGGATGATAGTGACTATTAACCGTCAGAAATATTACATGCTTAAAATCTAAAATCTTATGCAAATGAAATTGAATTGGGACATTTTGACTTTACCACGGTTCCAACAAAAAAAGAATTTTCAAAACTGTTGATAAATGACGGAGTGAAGAAGTAACAAATATGTTAAAAACAACGAATTGAGAACCTATTTCGTTTTGAAGTCGATTAAAAAGTTCAATTCAATAAATACATACAAATTTACAATACAAACATTAAATTCAGTTTAACTGGACCATAAGTAAGATACTAGCTGCAGTCCGAGCGGGTGGTGCCCTAAACACCAATCTTGAACAGGTGTGAGAAGTTATCTAAAGTATGAAAATGGTCGGTGTGATAAGCGTCTGCGCTTCGGCGATTACCATAAACTGCCCGCAACCCGCAGCACTATCTGTGCGATTGGAAGGTTGTGTTATAGGCTGTGCTTTTAATGCCATAATATTTTTATGAAGCACACTTGAAATAAATAAATTGTGCCCGTTTTAAAGTGTATGATAAAAAATTTAAACTTATACGAGTATTTACGCGCATGGCACAATAATCGTTTGTCATGCAAAAGGTTTCATGCAAGGATTTATCTCTTCATCAGACTTTGATCTTAGCTAAGCCGACGAGTGATAGTGACAGAGTTTGCTTCTGGAAGCCTACAATTACATAAAACAAACGTGGTTTCGGATCCGTCTGAAAATAAATTTGATGTAATTATCCGAAACAACTGTCAAATTGTAATTTTTTCGGATGAGTCATACAGATTTAGGTGTCAAATACTAATATCTTGAGGATAACATGTATCTGTAAATGAGGACTAGGAAATAGTCGAAATTTCGGACAATAATAACGAATTCTATGCATATAGAACAGCCCACGAGGACTCAAATTAATTAGAAGAGCTTAGCAGACAGACATTATAGGATTAGAGCGCAAGCTTTTTTTTAGGTTTCGTATAAAAGAACAAAAATAATAGGACTTGGCCAGTTTTGCATTAATTATATTAAAATTGCCTGCATTACGTAACTAATGATTTTATATTTTCCGTAAACAAATATCGATATGCTCTGGTTCTTTACCAAATAAAACCATTAGAGTGATATATGTCCGTGTACTATTTATATATGTGAATTTTATCAACGCATTTAATCTGACCTTTATCAGTATGGCACTTAGAATGAAGCTATTTGCATTTTTTATATATATCTTAAATGCGATCATCCCATTTGATGACAAATATAAAAAGTATCATCTGTCGAAAATCGAACTGTTCAGAATAACATTCATTATGTCATACTATCTATTGCCCCCGAATTCGTCTGCGTGGAGTTTTATTGGGTCTATGAAAAGTATAAATAAAATAGTAGTTAGGTTATGTTATTTACTGCTATAATATAATATCCTATGTAATAATCTAGGTTATAAACTATCTGCGGGCCAAATTTGTGTCAAATTCGCCGAGAAATTTTTGCGTGACTAAGAAACAAACATCCAAATAGAGAGCCGTAAGAAGGAAAAATAATTTAGGCTTGTTTTATAGCCATCACAAAACAAAACTAAAGCACTGAAACAATTTGGGATACAATGCGGAGCTGTACTGTATCCAATAACAGTGCGAACTCAAACTGCAAAACCAACACGTTCTTCCAACATACAATGGGCCCCTGTTGAGGGATCCTCGTGACACAATTCATATGAGGTACCGAAAATCGAAAAGTGCGAGTCGGTAACGAAAGGTTCCGTACCACCCTCATTAAACTATCTACACATCTGGAAAACATATCCAAACATACAAATTTTCATACTATTTCATAATAATAGTAGGAATTAAAATACATTACAATCTATGACGCTTAAGCTAATCTAAGTGGCTGAGAACGTTCTACGACTTTTCTTGTTTAGGAAGAGCCTTGTGCATAGGTGTTAATCAAATCAGGAAGTGATATGTGCTCAAAACGTCCGAGGCTGAAGTGCTACAAAACTAAAAAGTTCATTTGATTTAATAAAACCCACGAATTAAGCCACCGATTATCTGCCACTAGGTCATTGAATTAAGTTATTGGAAACAAGTTTCACTTACCTACTTTGCTCTTAATTCCTAAGACGTCTTACAGGTGTCAGAATCAGCCTTGATCAACATGGTGCAATATATATGCAATTTATCTTATTAATACACCTTATCCTTCTCTTTTACAGTAAATTGACAATAGATATAGGTTTTTTTTTAAATTAAATGACTCGAGCAACGAGCATACACTCCACGTGATGGTGATTCGTCACTGTCGTATACATATCTCTACCAGCCAAATAGTCTCGACCACTAGGCAACGTGCTACCCCAAGTTAAATCATCTCGTGTAACTCTGCCTTAATTAACTCTTCAAACCAGAATACAGAAGCGTTTCACACTGCTTTAAAATGATATAACATTTTCCATCAGGTGGACTGCTTACTCGCTTAAATACTGTGGTTATGAGGCAGAGAAATGACGGTGGTAACACCGCAGTGCAACTAAAGGATCTACCACCGTCGACTACATACTATAAAGTTCAGCTAAACTCCATGCAATGATAACACGAGAGCAAACCAACCATTATTTTGAAACAGGTACCCACAGGCTAAATATGAAACAGGATGCATAATTCCGCGTGAGCTATGCGTTGTCGCAATTAGCCCGCATGGCACATAGCTCCGGCCGTTGCATCAACATATACGGTGTTTCCTTTATTGTTTATATATTTTCGCCTTTTAAACGTATCTCGTTAGTGAGGTAGCTTACAGGAAGTTTAAAAATGGAATTGGAAGGATTTTTTCTACATCACATCCGTAGGTTCGCCCAAGTTTCGTGCATATGCTGCTCCGGTGCATTTAGAATTGTTAACTTACTATAACCACAAATAGTAGAACCCTAAAAATATCACTAAAAGGCATATACATACTGGTACATTTTTTTAAATAAATGTTCTGTGTATTACGAAATACTCAAATGAATGACTGGAAAGAAAATTTACGCAGTCTAATTTATTTGTAAATGTTTTAAAAAGTGAATGCGTTTATGCATTAAATTTTTTACTTATATATTCGATTATAGCAATATGTCTGCATGGTTTTGCTTAACCGTGTAAATATGGAAATGGACAACACCGTAAAATATATCTTACGTAACAGTGTTTCTTACAGACCATTCGTATTTATGGCTATCTGAAGGCCATTAATTAAATGCAATAATACCGATAATGTTGGGAGCAAATTCCATGCACAATACGCATCGGAAAAAATACTGTTTCCATGTATAATGCACGGACGGCTCGTCGATACCAGCGATCCATGAGCTGCGAATACAGAAAAAGCCTATTAGTGTACATACACCTTTACAGCTGTATTACTGTATTCAATGATGATTCTAAACCAATAATGGAACATTTAGATATATACATAGATATCTTATTTTGTTTTATTGACATTACAATGGTTTTAAATTATACGTCTTAACTTTGAAAACTATACCCAGCGACATGATGAGAATTTATTGATCTATTTTAGTTCTGGACAGATTTGTGGTTATGTGTATCCATGGTCCATATGAGAATAGTTAATTTGTAACACTATTTAAAGTACAAGTGTCCATTAGAACACTTGTACTTTAATACTGGCATCAATATCGGCTAACTGGTTTCATTCTTACGATAGTAGTTACCGGTGGGGTGTATTTTTACATAATCGACTCCGCGCTGATTTGAATAAACACAGAGGCGAGTCAAGAATCGCCTTGTCACCTCATTATATTATCGAGTGACCCATTAAGGCCGGAGTTTAGAAACATTTTGCGAAACCGATCGCGGGGTCGTGAGTGATTCTGCATAAATCACGCTCGAAAAAATTCATGTCCAGAGAGCGGTCTATAACCGGTAATAGATTGTCACAATAAATTTAAATATTGATAGTGTTGTAGTTTTGCTATATTCGCCTAACGAGCGCGCACTAAAAAAGCAATACCAGTATATCACCCGCTCATCCGCGTTTTGGACGCGCCGCATTCAATGAAAACTTTAGAACGGTCACTGAGGCGACCATGGAGTCGGCTCTTTCTAAATTATTATAATTTATTTTTCGTTGGTTTACTTTAAACAGTAATTTCATTGACGACTTAAGCGCATCATTAATGACATTCTCGGTTTCATATCGTTAACAATGTTATGTGTTAGGAAATTGTGTAAAAACCATTTTGTAAATTTACGCTAAATTTAACCATTTTTACTTGGTAACAGTTTTTTAGACTGTTACGCTGGAGCTCGTTTGATCCACGTTTTGCATTATTCAGACTGGAGATTTCAATAAACCTCATAAATATCCAGCACCGTTATACCACACAGCTGCTCTCTCGTGTCGATCCCAGACGGTTTTGATTAGTAGGAATCTACGATTGAATTAATATTCAAATGATAAAACTCACACTTGGCTGCCGCCATGCCAGCCTTGTAAAAAATGTTGAACGAAAAAGGAATTGCGAGTGCAAAAATATCATCAGCCGCGAACACAATGAAGCGGATCGTTCCGCGCGAGCAGCCGCGGCCATTGCTGCGGCGACGCCCGCCAGCACCGCCTTCGACTTCTCCGATTTTCAACGTTTTTGCGTTTTGCGTTTTTTGTCGCCAACTCGCTCACGCGTCAGGCCGCTCCACTACTCGCTATAACCCACAAAAACGTGTTCCACTCATTATGAAACACGAAACTATGATATTTCAAGTCGCCTTGCCGTTCATACGACAAACGACCTTAGTGTTGCGCAGTCGACGCGGCGACCAATAAATATACGCTTTACTGTTATCTATAAACAACCTTCAGCTAGGAGCCGGACCGGTATCGAGGCGAAACTATTCTAATAAAAAACCAAAACCAGTCCAAATTAAAGATAAGATGGTGGAAAATGTTGGAGGAATTAAACGAAACGCGCGTAGGAGGTTCGCTCCGAGTGCGATATGTAGGCTCGATAGACGCGGCGAAGCCTCGCGTCACTTATTAAATACCTAAATTGATGCTTCATAGGATACCTTGCAACGATTTTATCTCGACTGACAAAAATAGATTCCAACTTCATTATATGTATTTTATATAATGTAGAACAAGTGTTGATTCAAGTCTTGCAAGTTACGTACATTGCGTACATATTTCTTCTGCATTTATTTGTTGCTTTTGAAACGCCGGTATTG
Organism: Codatractus imalena; assembly: GCA_018248975.1. Classification (NCBI taxonomy): domain Eukaryota; kingdom Metazoa; phylum Arthropoda; class Insecta; order Lepidoptera; family Hesperiidae; genus Codatractus; species Codatractus imalena. Next base: position 1,508 of record DWJS01000342.1, on the reverse strand, counting down.
AAATATTTTTTTGCAAGTTTTCGTACGCCGACATGATGACAGCCCATTTGCGTATAAGGTGGGACGTACAGTAACGTTAATCACTGATAAGCAGAGGGTTAACAAGTTGCTATTGTTAACCGTTTATAGATCAACAACATCATTTCTAATAAATCAATAACTTACATTAAGCATCATTTAGTGGGCCTGGCACTTAATTCGATCGCGTGGATCGAAAGTAACGGTCGAAAGAAAAATGATTTACCTTAAGGAGATGGCAAAATTCGGTTAGCTACTTACCAGAACCACACCACCTTCACTTAACCACATCCTTATACCTAATATAGCCTAATATACCTAACCGAATATAGACCTTCATCAATATCATTAACAACCCATATATGTATCTCTCACTTTTGGTCACAAATATTCAGAATGAGAAAGGTTTAGGCCACAGACAACCACGCCGCCAAGTCGCATTGGTTTTCTCACTATGTTATCCTTCACTACTAAGCAAGTGATAATTAATTTCTAATATGTACATAATTATGTAAAATCAGAGGTGCGATTATGGAATTCGAATGGCGGACCCCAGAGTGGGAGATCGGATTTGAAACCACTATGCTATCACTGTTATAATAGACTTTTGTATGTCCCAAGTATTACTGTATGTTGGTAGTGGACCAAAACCATCCCTCCGTTCCAGGTCATCGTCTTCTGTCCCCCCAACCCGACATAGATGTGATGGCCACTATAGCCAACAGCAGCTACACATTCGAAAAAAAGAAAGGTTACGCCAGTCCCAATTTTGTATACCATGATTATAGGTACTCGATCGGAAATAAAAAGCAATGTGATATTTTAGTATGCGAGAAACCTATGCATACGACATTGTTGTAAACGTGTTCTAGTTGTGTAAGTGATAATAACTCATTTTATTTATATTTTCGACACTCGCTCTGTCTTAGTCCACACTCCAAATGACCCGTATAGTTTAAAATAGTCCACGAAAAAATAGGTGTTGGTTGGTATTTTGGTGGAGGTGGCATCATAGTTCCTAACGTATAAATCGATTTTAAATATTTTTTTGGTTGATGGGTAATTTCGAAAAAATCTGGTCAGTAGTTTAAAAATCGTCAGCTCCCTTCATCAACCGGAGGTTTTGTTTGGATTTCAATCTAACTTATATCATATAAATATTAATAAGTATTAAATTTTGGCGTACCCGTAAAACAAACATGAGTGTGTATTGTTACATTTGTTAATAGTTAGGTTTTTGCACCATACGTAATGTTCGAAGAGCGTGACACTGATATCACATGCAATGCAAAAAATTCAATTATATATTTTTAATGGAGTATTCGCTGAAAAAAATAATAGTACGTATGATATTTTCGCTCAAAGTTTGATTTGTAATCCGGTAAGTTTGTACTATAAAGGTATTATTACAAAGGATATATTAAAATCATTTATGACTTACTTTACTAACTAAAATTAAACTGAGTCCATTTGCACAAGTTATTGTATAA
>DWJS01000341.1:0-11828 GCA_018248975.1 Codatractus imalena | reverse complement strand
GGGGAAGGAATTATTACGTGTAGTGTAACTAATATGTACATACTTCGAAGTTCTAACCTTAAAGTCTCTTATTTTTTGTCCATAATTAATCCGTCCTTGACTCTCCACGAGTAAGGACAGGAGCGATCCCGATTGCGATGTTATGGACAGAGAAAACATTTTAGTCGTTCTGTTAATAATACCTTGAAGCTCCTGTGAAATAAAATAATAAACAAATAAACAGAAAAGTAAAATAAGCCACGTTTTATCTGAAAATATAAGTAAATAAATTCCTAAACATACACATACACCTATTGATAAAACTATTATTGATAAAATATTTTCTTTTATCTGTGCGTGCCAGGGTGGATGAGTAAGTAATTAGCAGGTTAAAAAGGTGTTAAAAATCAGCCAAGTGCTTGTTGGACTCCACGTGAAGAGTTCCGTACCATTGAATATTAAAACTATATATTTTAAATACTGTTGAAGTAATAAAAGTAAGTTGAATGCGTGGTAGATAAGAAAATGTCCCCAATTTTGGGGCAACCTTTATTTGCCTTGCATTATTGTATTTAGAATGACGTTATTCTGTCATTTGTATTATTCTCAGCATATAGCATCTCAAACATATTGGATGTAGAAATATACCACTTAAATAACTATTCATAAATCGTAATTTAGTTCAAACGTGTAAGCAAAATTTCAGCACAATCAGTTGGGACGAACTGTTTTAAAATTTAGTTGCGAGATTGAATCCATACATTGTACTAAGTAGACAAGAGAAAAAAGCTTCTAATTACTTACGCCATTTACATAAACATAAACCCGATCCCGGGGATATTTTATTTCAAGCAATCCGCCCGATTCCGTCAATGTAATCTCATAAAGTACGAGTCCTCCACGTACACGAAGTTCTTCGAATGTAGGTAAGTTGGAACCATTGACATCATCATACTTTTTGCTAATGGCACGACCTTTCGTGGACAAGAGAGAAATCCTAGCGAGGACGGAAACTATGCCATAAGCACCTTTTTTTGAAGGAACAGGTGGGGGTGTGTTTGTTAAATTTAAATGCTGAAAATGGATAGTTATGATTATTATTTATACATATCACAAAGACGAGGAAAAACTCTGAACATTATTTTCAAACAATAGGTTTTGGAATTTTTATCTGATTGTGTATTGCTCAATTGTGCTAAAACGAATGGATCAAATGTCATCAAGGTCGTCATCAAAAATTCAGGGTTATTCTTATTGTAAACTAAATTAAATATTGAAAAATAATGATACCTATACCATAAGTTATGATTATATCATTGGCTACGTTAAATTCCGGAAATATAAAAAAGCGGTCTACATAAAATATGATCCGTATAGAACGTGGTATGAGCCAAGAAAACGTCTTCTCGGATCCATTTGTAAATAAATAAATTAACCGTTTTTTTATTAATTCAGCACATTACCTCGATTCTGATCTTTGTTACAAATGGTACCAAAGGCATGTTCATTAAGCTTAGTGGTAGTTAAGAAGGACTAGTTGATGGAACTCACTTAAAAATTTATTTAATAGACGTGTAAAGTTACCTGTAATTTTAAAATTTTGAAAGTGAATAACCATTAGATATAATAATCAGTGCTTTACTTACTTTCATCATTGTATCACGTATGGCCATATATTTGGGGGTTGGATCCCCAGCTTCAGAGAGCGGAGCATCATAATCGTAAGACGTTATGTCAGGAAGATAGCTCGAAAAATAATTAGCACCTGAAATATTCCAATATTTCATTATCTGTTCCATATTAAAAAATACTTTTTAAATAATGGAAGTAGCAAATGAGCATAGAATATATAGCTCCACATAGCTCCACTAAGTTGTTATTTTTGGTAATGAAAATGTATAAATATGCTTCACATTTTTTCATTTTATCACACCATCTGCTTAAGCCAAATACCGCAGAACTACTTTAAGTATTGTTATATCAGTCACTAAGAGCATACGCACCAGCCGTTAATTCAAAGTTAGTTCCTCCAAAGAACATATAGAAATTAAAGTTGATATTATTCTTGAGCATATCACGTAGAGTATGGACAACAGAGCTAGTGGCCACTTGCTGGATATTCTCGCCCCAATGGGTGAGCCACCCTGGGTAAAACTCGGCGTTCATCAATGGTCCAGTAGGCATATATCGTCGAAGAGGTTTGATCGTATCCATTGCATTGGAAACTGAAGGAAAAAATATTTTTCATTACTATTAGTTGCACCTCCAAAAACGAGCTGGCATCTAAACAATATCTAATGAATTATATATGATTTATATAATACTAGCTGTACCCGGCGCGCGTTGCTACGCCAACAACTAATTAATTAATATTGAACTTGATACATGGAAGCTCCATCTGGTGGTAACTTCCATTAATACGAATATCATATTCGTTTCCTCTGTGAAAAATAAATGGTCATACTGATTTTCATGACAATCGGTTGAACGGGGCAGAAGTTGCGACTCTGCAGCGCCACCAGGTGGCAAGTGGCATCAATGAGCATATACAAATCTTCTCCGTGGAAAAATAGATATATATACCAATTTTCATAATAATTGGTACAGTAGTTTTTGATAAAAAGCAAAAGTTTCTCTGTGAAGTATGTAATTTAAATTTAATAGAATCATAATTTTTTTTCGCTAAGAAAATATAAATTCAATTTTTTTATTTATACTATTTGTGTGGATTAATATTTATTTATTTTAATTCTAATAAAATATCAAGAAGTGATAGAAGCTAGATACTATTAAAATATGCACTTTTATCGTCAAATAATGAAAACCTGTTAGCGGAGTAGGTCGGTAGAAGAATTTCATACCTAAAGAAAATAGTGCATCTTCCATTTGTAAACCTATACCTATAGTCGGTTGTTACATACCGACTCCAAAATTGATGGCCGTGAGTGCTCCATCAATGGCTCCATCGTAAATCATTGACCTGGAGGTACCATCGGCTGTGTACAAAAGGGCGTTGTTGCCAACATGTGCCTTGATGATATCTCGAATCTGCCCCATGTATGCTTTGTCGGCACCGAAACTGCCATACTCATTTTCAACCTTTATAAGTCAATAAAAGAGAATGCTTATATACATTACTAATAAATGTTTCAGGGATTACAAAATAATATATCGAACATCATTTTGAGGTTGAATGAGCTCTCCTTTAGAGGGCTGCAGTGAAATCACAAAAGCTTTCAGGTGTGGAAGGTGGAGGTCAAACAGGGAATTTATATATAAAGTATTTATATATACGCCGTATGAATATAGCCCTAAAGGATAGCGATACAATTGGGAGTGGTTTCAGGCATGACACGGCCTATAAACTTTTATTAGATTACAGACACCTATAAGCTCCAATAACCAAGTCCTTTTCTTAATCTATGTCATAAAAGCATGAAAAAAATCTATTAAATTACATTTCTTATTTCCAGAAAAACAATGGATGGTACAATCATAGACTATTTGAATATATTTTTTTGAATATTGGCCAGATTGTACTTTTAGTATTAAGATATCTTGTGGTGTAACTAGGTGTTCATGCCATGCCGGTTAACCGGTTACAGAGTTCACGGGTAAGGCACTAGTATTGGGGGCTTTTTATTCTTTTTGTTATAATGATTTTAGGGTTTAATAACGAATCGCTTCCGTAATGTTTGTCTGTCCCGGTGTTAATTTTCACGACTTCGCTAAATTTACTAGGTGAAAAAAGTTAAACAGGTAGGTAATCTAATTATTTTTGATTTTGATGGATAATTTTCAAGGACAAATTCAATTTTAAAAAAATCAAATACTTGTAGTATTATAAGAAAGGTCTCTTATAATGAATAATAGATATATATTATAGTTAAGGAAATACAACAAAATCGAGCATTAATCAAGCTCCTCACGCCTTACTCATATTTTATAGTAAAGAGGAAACGAAAATACATATACATATATCAAGCACAATCATATACAAGTATGTCAATATACATAAATCTCATACCTGGACTAAGATAATTGGTCCACCATTTCCAATTAATAAGGGCTCCAGTTGAGCAAAAAGTTTCTCCATCCAAATTCTGGATTCTCTTATGAAATCTAAAAGCACAATAAATCACTATTCGGTTGCAAGGAGTTAAATTATATAAAATAAAAATATGTATGTACAGTATGTATTAAATTACCTTCATCAGTTGTACGTAACCTAATATTACGATATTTGGTTAAAAGCCAATATGGAAAACCGCCCTGAAATATATAGTTCAATATCAAAATATACAACAGTTGTACAAGTATGAATATAGCTGACATAAAGTATTAATCGTTTATAGTAACTATATTCAGTTGTTACCTTTATACGTATCGTGTTTAATTATTGATATGAGACCATAAACTATTCTTACCAAATCCCTTTCAGCACAAATATATGGTCCTGGTCGCAATAAAACATACAAGCCTTCCTCCGCTGCGATTCGTATGAATTTGGCAACATCACTATCACCTTCGAAAAGCAGGCTATCTTCTTCTGGCTGGTGAAAACTCCATTCTACGTACCTGAAATGTTTAGAATTATTTAAAGTAACAGTAGTGGTATACTATTGGTATGGATTCGTTGTTTTAAACGAAATATGTTCTGATTCTGTCTCTGCCTTTTGGCATTCATGTGTTTATTTAAAAATATTACGTGCTCTCTGCCTTTGCCCGTGCACCTCAAAGGATCGCATAAAGTTCTGAAACTCAACTTACAATTTCAAGTTTATTTGAGCTGCGTTCTTCAACCGTCAATGTTAACAATCCGATGTATTAGTGCTCCAAGCTGCACGAGCAAAGAAATTACAAAGTGGATGGCATGAAGAGACGTCTATATAAGAATTATTAATATTAATAATGGTACAAACGTGGCCACAGCGTTAAGTCCTGCTGCCTTCAGTTTCTGCAAACGGTCTCGCCAGTACTCCGAAGGGAGTCTGAAGTAATGGAGTGATCCAGAATAAATTTTCAGCGGCTTTCCATCCAGCATAAACTCGTCACCCTCTATACAGATGTTATGAGCCTGTAAATACGGTAATCTAATAATGTACTTTGTTAGAAGGTTTATCATAACAATGTTAATCTCTTGTTATCTCTTGTTTTTTAAGAATAATATTAGCCTAACTATATTTAGATTGTTACACACTCAACTTAAATTTAACTAAACAGTAAAATACGTACGTTAAATTTTACCTCAGGGCTTTTGGCAGCTAGTTCCGAATTCCATTCCATTTCTTTAACTTGTATTACAACTGGATCAGTATTGGTTTTATTTAGTTCCCCTTGTGCTAACACGGTGTGTAACATAAAATAAGACGAAATGAGATACAGCACGTGTTCTCTTCTTGGTCGCTGCATCTTTATATGCCCTGAAACATTACAACAGAACTGAGTATAATCATGAACCGTATTGCAATGCAAAGTTTACGTTGTCTGTCTGAGTTACTGTAAGAATTTACGAGATAGAATAAATAATATCGGCAAACGAGTGTATCAAGGTATAGCGCTTACTACTTGCATGTACACCTGTATGTATAAAAAGACCGTCTTTTTAAACTCACTTCTTACCTTATAACTCCCATGATTTGTACATGGATTTTGAAAATTATTTTTATTGGAAAAGGGATACTTCCAAAAGGATCCAGTTTTAATTTTATTTGCGTAGGACTTTGGGTTTCGAAATTATAGTAATTACAATTACAAATTTCTTATGCTTGAATAGGGAATGTATAGCGCTTTAGATATTGGTAGCTTTATGACAATCCATTCTCCACCAATCCGCGTTGGAGCAGCGTGGTGGATGCCCCAGTAGTTGGGAGAGACTCGTGGCCAGCAGTGGCACATAAGCGGATTGGAGGCATGACAATTTAATATTAGATCTAACTATTGTCTAGGACGTTCTGGACCGAAAACTGTTCTGCAAACTAAAGTAACAATTAGTAATAAATCTTGTGATTGAAGGTGCTAGTTTTTAACGAGGTTAGCTTAGTATTTGTAAAACGCCATTAACGTGTTTTTTTCTTACTCCTTTGTTCTAAATACGTAATAATAAAAATCGATGCTGCTGCAATAATAACTATAGTCGTGTTATCGTCCGACATCATAAAAATCATCTATACTGAGGCGTATTACGAACTGAACTTGCACGCTTGCGATCATGTGTGCAACGCATTAGTGTTGCGTTCGATGTGTACAGATGTATGTACCCTAAAATAAGTCCCGGAAACGGGGACCAAAACCATCGCTCCTATTCCCATCATAGTCTTTTTTTCCCCAAGCTTGAGCCCCATCAGGAAAACCACAAAAAAACTGTCACGACCACTATGACCACGGTGAAGCTGTCAAGGCCACTATGGCCAACAGCAATTACACGTGTGAACAACGTATATACACGTGTAACCTCAATAAACATATATCGTTCCAAAAATAATTTTATAAATGAAGCAAACGTTTTAATGCATTTTATTAGTATATAATATCAACGGAACTAATTTATAATGTAACTTCACTTAAGTATAGAATATTACTTACTACACCTTAATGACTACGTAAGTTGTAGAATCTAAGTGTATCCATTATCTTTCACAATAAGGAAGAACTGATATAATAGTCACTCAGACGTAATCAAAGTATCTATGCAAATAAATACTTACAACATAATCCGTATCAATTTTCTTATTATATGAGATAGACAATGGGAATGATAAAGATTAATCTTAAGAAATATGATTCCCAATTTATAAAAAAAAATTAAGCAGTAAAGATTTATGTAATAGGCATGTGCACTCGCTATAATGTGTGGCTATACGCTGAAATTATACTACCTACTATAGTGAGAGCCGGCTATACCGGCTATACGTTCATTAATATACATTACGAGTATCTATATCCCTGTATATGTAATTACCTACTTGTAATGAGTAAAGTGTACGTTAATGGTTTGTTTTTTAAAAAGTTGATAAATTAATGGAAAATCCGATTCCAGTTAAATACGTACAGTACTCGTATATTAAGAATATTGCACCAGACATTGAAAACGATATCGCTATCTCTCTAATGTGAGTCGTATAGAAACAAAGGCGGCAATCTGCATTTGGGACAATTTGTGGGAAAATAAATTATGTGAGGATAATTATAATTCGTAATCAGCGAGTGTGTCAAAAACCGGTATTTGTTACGACTTGTAGACTTGTCTTGCTTTTATTCTTTGTTGCGTTTGCAAGCAAACTATTAAAAAAATTAATTAGTAGTTCTCTAAAAACTTAATTGATGATGAATTATAAGCTCCTTCTCAGTTAAGAAATACCTAGAGCATAAGTATAGCTATATAAAATTTTAAAAATGTAACAATATTTCTTTAAATTGCATTTGGCTCGTGAGAACCGAATCGAAGTCTGTTCAGTGGTTTAATAAGTTTTGACAAACAGACGCATGCCAGTGTTCATTTTATAACAGGTATTGATAATATGCACGTTCTCAATATTATACGCCCACAATTACAAATCGATTACGTTATAGATATAAAACAGATCTAATTTAACCTGCTCAGTGACTAATTAATGTGGAAAATCGAATATGTACAAAACAATATTTTTAAGATAAATTTTAAAATGTTGTAACTACGGATCTAATAAAAAATTAAATCTTCTAGTGGATAGTCAACATATTTATTAAACTTCTCAAAAGCTTTGAAATCAACAAATGTAGTATATTGCGTGAATAAACAAAATTAATTCGATTGTTTCTGATTTCTTAAACTTCTGCCTTTTATTAAACTTTTAGTGTTTATACAAGTGTACATGATCTTTACAATTTACCATAATGACCTACGCTGAAAAAGTTAAAAACAACTGATTTGGAACGTAACACCTACCTACTACCTACCCAACTTACCTATCTACCTACCTACCTACCTACTTAGTCTTGAATTGTCATAAATGTATGTTTTGTAGGTGGTAGAACTCGTTTAGTTCGACCGGGGAGGTACCACCGCCACCCTCATAATCCTTCGTTAAGCAATTTTTGCGTTTCGGTTTAGAGAGGCGTGGTTGCCGGCTATACTTAAATGCGAACATTATAGTCCTCAGGGCAACGCATATTTGATCAAACTTAGGTATTATTTATTGTACTTAGGGATTACTAATATCCATGGGCGGCATTTACCACTTATGATGATAACTGTGGACTGCATGCTCCTTTGCTAATCTTACACCATAAAAATATGTAAACATATTACTCTAGAAATTGTCCTATTCGAGTCTGCAAGTCTCTGCTGTATCTTCGAAACCCAGTCTTATGTTAATGAAATAAAAATGTCACCCGTTTAGAAGTATTCGATTGATAAATGACGTAGTTATGAGGTAAAAGATATTAAAAAAGACAACCAAATTAAAATGTCCTCGGTTGAACATTAATTATACCGTGCATTTGATTGAATGGTACACTTGGAAACAGCTGAATAGATCTTTACGGAACTAACGCTTAAATCTCATGTTTTACATTCTTCTTCTTCTTTCATTTTGTGTATTTAAGGTGACTTCTTCCATTTTGTGTATTTAAGGTGACTTCTTCCATTTTGTGTATTTAAGGTATACATGATTACCTCAATTTTTGGCCTTAAATATTTAAGTGTTATATGTTGAAATAAAACATAATAAGTATAGTCAAAGCATTCTGTATGTTATAATCAAAATACATATCATGGCCGTGAAAAGATGTTCATTGAAGTTGACTAGACAACTGAGATTATGAGCTTTTTAACATGATAACCTTGAGACTAATTATGTAGTTACCCATTGTTTAAGTGATTTCAACTACTTGACAGAATAATATATTGCTACTTGGTTATACTACGGTAGGTCCTGAGAGATATAAGTCAAATTTGTTTAAAATTTTAAGAAGTAGAAGTAGTTTAACAGGTTTCTGATATTAGAAATGTCTATATACAATAACACTTTACCTGGCAACGCACCTCTTGTAAAGTTATTTTTTTGAATACTTGTCTATACACGCAAACTCAGCACATTTAACCCGGATAGGTGAGAGGTGGCACGAATACGGACAAAATAGATATAAAATTGTAGATATACGTACGTACTATAGTATGTATCGTGCACCTCAAACCACAATTTACGACACGTGATAAAGAATATCTCGGTTGTAAGCGGTTGAGGCGTTATAGAAAGTTCCGTAAATTAGAATTCAACAAAGTCATCATTTGAATATTTGATTTACTTTATGTAAATTGTTCATTATCGTGTACATATGAGGTAGGTAGATGATAGTTAAAAAACAATTAAATTAACTTTAGCTTAAGATATGAGAATAATATCTCTTAATGTAATAATGTCTAAAGAGGTAAATCAATAATGATTCAAATGATAGTTACCTAATTAAACGTAGCGTCGTCGTAGAGGATGAAAAGTAGCGTGCACTAAAAATATATCAATAAATTTAATTGTTATTCATCCGTTCAAGACAATAAAAAGCAGAATTACAGCCAAAAGTTTCCGAAATCACAAGCAAACACTTGAGTTATACTGTAGTCATGGTAAGTAGCAAACGGAACTGTAAGCAAAAAGCAAATTCTAGGTATTAAGATTTTGTTTAACAATGTTGGAACGCTCACCGACTTAATGTAATTAAATTACTTTCAAGTGTAAAGTCAGAATAAACTAATTTATAAAAGAACATATTTCAGCGTACGGCGATAAGCACGACTAGTCTACATTCTATGAAGAGATGTTTTTTTGTTTGTTTGTAGTGTGTTTTGAATCTGTGGATGTACTATACCACAGATTCAAAACAAACTATATGTGCTATTTACCGAATTTACCTATAGTTGTGAAACTTCACTTTTCATAAAAATCGGCCCAGTGCGACTTGGATTCGCACACGAAGGACGCCTTTGGTACGGAACTACGGCCTTTAAGACCAAGTCTTTAAGACACTCACAAAAACACCGAACAAAAATTCGTTGTAGCGGCACGTGCATTATAAACAAATATCGCTGGACATCGTAACAAAATTATCGTTTATCTATTTGTTTGTGCGTGAGATTCGGACGATGTATTCGGGTGCACTTTTAACTAAAGCATTGAGTTAAGCTTCATTTAAACCAAACATTTAATGTTTGGTTTATTTCTATCAGTTCAAGCACTAAGAAGACGGGCCGAGTCACTAGTATTTAATTATAAGCGAATTCTAATAGAGTCTATAAGGAAAACGGTAATAGTTGATAACAAAATAAAATGCTTATCCTTTCCTGTTTTTCATTGTGTAATGTAGTTTCTTCTATAGGCCACAACTAGCTAGGCAGACAAAAGACAAAAAAAAATGAACAATAAACGAACTTAAAACTTATTCGAAATTAGATTTTAACCAAAACGTATTGAAAAACAATGGTAAAAATGTGATGGTAAATTACCCTCTTTTAACCTTTTCGTTTAAACAAGGAAAATATTATTGGCTATTGTACAACATAGGAAGTATTTATTAAAGAATATCTTATTGTCCTCATGATTACAAAATTAAACATGAAAAGTACTAATATGAAAAATATAACTATATAGTGTTGTTGTTGTAAAATGATTTTAATATCAATACCCACTTGAAGAAATAAATGATGTCATGCCATTGTTATATACAAGTTTATTACATACATCATATATATTCGACCATCTAAACAAATGATAAATTGCATATTTATTTTGTAAAAGTCGTTATAAGAATACAATAAAGTCGTTACAGAATAATATAAGTACACATATTTGATTGGGTCGATGGATTACCTTACGGGGGTCCGGCAATGACCCGCGGCGACTAGACCGAAGTGCCAGTGAACTCCGGTGGGCAGTCTTGTCACAGACGAAGCGAAGTAGGATAGTGATACGAAATAGGTTATCGGAGAGAGCGCGCACGACCGTCCACTATGCCACTCCCTCGGACACTCGATGATTTTGGCTCTGTGAAACAGGCTTATGTACTGATTTGAATATCGGTACCAAGTCTCGTATTCCACATGTGCCAATTGTAATCCACGCTGTTACTACGTAAACATTACTATGCTGAATAACAACTAAAATGATAATAGTTTGATATATGAAACTTTTATAGGCAAATGCTTCAGGTCTGGCCACTGAGTCACTTTTGTCCATTTCCAATAAAAAATGGTAATTGGTAATGGTAAATGGTAATTAAAACAAAAACTCTGGACGGCGAGTTTATGAGTAATAATTTTTAAAATCATAACTTATACTATCATAATCTATATGTAAAAAGTATTGCTTAATTAATTGCATTATTTGCTCCACATGATGGTTAAAAATTAAGGAACTGAATTACGTCAAGCAGAAACAATTTTGCCAAGAGCGAGTAGGGCTCGCAAATAAACGATTCCGTACCGATCATTATGAACTAGCAAAAATAGTGAAAGAAGAATACGGGTGGAACGACAACGCAAAATATACACATATACATCGTTATAAAATAAAAGGGCGTCACCTTTTATGTGGGTACTCGCATTTCGCGACAATGGCAAAAGAGATGGCGTGCAATTTGTTATATAATATTTGTAATTATCATTTTTAAGGCTTGTTACATGCGCGCCCTAGATGAAGACCGCTGATGCTGCAGCGCGTGTTACCTCAACGTGCGCCTTCAATCTAGATATCGCTAACTCGATATCAGCATTTAATGGTTTTCATTATAGTCTTAATTAAAATTATTTGACATTCTATAGTCGGTACTCACATCGACCGCTATAGTTTCATTAGTTTTAAGATTAGTTGTAATTT
>DWJS01000340.1:0-11832 GCA_018248975.1 Codatractus imalena | reverse complement strand
ATTTAAAAAAATGTTGTTTTGTTATATGTACCGTGTATATATTCATATGCATGTAGTAAAAAGCAGTTATTTTATTACTACAAACAGACACTTCAATTTTATTTATTTGTATGTATAGATTTAGTTACAGGAATTTAATATCTGAACGACTAGCGACTATTCGAGAGGTTAGGTTAGTTCAGGGGTTTGGACGGTTAAAGTGGGGCATATTAGTTTATTATTTGCGACTCCGAGAAAATTATTAATTGTGGCCACCATTTGTGTGAAAATTATTTCTTGTGGTCACAAGTCGTGCTTAACCCTTTCAACCCGACACCCCAGAGCTTCCCAAGACGCGCAATACGGTTATAGTGAATGTTAGTAAGATATAGTAATAATAGTAGTATAATAATAGTAAGTAAGAATCTAACCTGACCTCTCCCTCAAAGGTCAACCAAAAAGATTTCCATATCTTCTAATTTACGAGACTATGAACAATTCAATAATGATCATTTATCTACTAACAGTACCTCCACAGTATACATGGCACGGATCCAAGCAAGTGTTTGTCACACACTTTGGAGTGTGTACTATAAGCATTTTGACATACGGAGGAAGGCACGTCTTGGGTCTGAAGTAAGAAAATTTGGTGAGCTCGTTGGTAGTACAAGTAATTTAGTTTTAAGTGAAGATGTAAAAGCGAGAGAAAACAAAATAGTGCGAATGTCTTTTTGCTAGTTTTACAATATGTAGTTAGTAATTTTTATGATATATTTTGTTTAGTTATAACTAAGGCACTCGTCATGGCAGTCTTTTCTTTCTAAGACAAGATGTCCCTGTTATGTCGACTATGCTAATAATTAGATGCTGGAAAGAAAAAAAAAATTCTCACCTTGTTTCATTTATAACTTTCAAGCAATCCTGTCGCTTAGAACTCTTTTCAACAAAGTCTGGTCTATTTCTCTCCAAATACTCTCTAACTGTGTACGTATGTGCATTCTTGAAAAACTCTTCAGTGCTTGATATTTCTGATTCGTTCGGCAAACTCCTAGACCTTGGGCCTCGCGTGGGGGCGCGAGGGCAACAGTTTGGTATATTTCGTTCTAACTTAGCCGCCATTTCCCTGAATGGTATGTTTTCAGTTTGCTTCCTCTTTGATGGTACTTTGACTATAATGCTCTTAAGTGGTCGAGGATTGTCAGGAACAACGTCCTCACTCCCAACGCTATCTGATGTTTGTAAAATTAAATTGTACGCGACGCACCTTTTTCTTAATTTTTCTGTTGTTTTTGACTTTTGTGTCCTACATTTGTGTCGAATGCAACAATGGTGGACTTGCTTACATTTGTCACAATTGACAGAGGCAGTGCTCGAAGTGTCGCAAGTTTTCAAACCGTTGTGCGATTTACAACGCCTTTGGTGATATTTCTCGCATTCCTTTTTTATTTTATTAATCACCTTACATGTCGCTGAATCGGTTGATGTAGTGGGAAAATCTGTTGAAGCCGGAATTTCAGATGATTCAGTGTGACATTTACTGGATTTAGACCTTTTTTTAGATAACTGTATTCCTTTATCTACAAAAGTCTTCGTCGGACACGCTTCAGTACTAACAGTATCTTTTTCTGGACTATCTTTCTTAGAGCAAGAAGAACTGCAAGGGTTATTAGACGATTCTTTATTCTGCTCGTCAGTACTATCGTCAGTGTCTAATAAATAGTTTAGAAGAGCCATAATCTCTTTAAAACACTTCTTCCTTTTGTTGCCTTCTACGTCTTTTTTCGAATACCGTTTTGTAATACCTTGTATTAAATCTAACAAAGGGTCTTTAATTGTGTCAACATCAAGCTGATTATCAGTTTCACTCCTAGGAGATTTATCCTTTTTTCTACATTTCAATTCATCAATTTTTGAAGCATCATCATCTTTACAACATTTTGCTGAAGATTTCGCGCTGGAACATTCTGATTTACTTTGGATATAACACTTAGTTTGTTGCTCTATTATAGGTTTTGGAATATCATTAGCCTTTTTTTTATTATAACTAGGAAATTGGCAAGGTTTGACAGGTTTATCCTGGACTAAATTAAGTTGAAGTGGATCCAGAGTTTGGAATTTACTTATATCTGTGTTAGTACGAATTAAAGGCTTACGAGTATTTGCCTGGTCTTCTTTAGGATACGTATTATATTTCGGTCTGGTTCCACAACATGTTTTAACTGAATTTATATTAGAAGGAACTGCATCTTTCTTATCTTTATTTAGTTTATCATCTTCCACATAAATCTGTTTCGTTTGTTGAAAAATATTTGCGTCAGTGCACTGCACACTTTTAGTACAGTCCTCTCTTAAAGAGGTAAATTGTTCAACCACATTCATTGAATCCGTCCCAACACCCTGAGATTTCTTTGGAATATTTTTTGATTCAATATGGTCAGGATTTTTTGTGCCCAAATTTACTTTAAGCGTCATATTTGTACCTTGTATTGGGATAGTAAATTCGTCTACAAATTTTGTATTCTGATCATTATCCATCGGGTCAATATTGGATTGTACTTCTTTGTCTAACTGTACAAAACAAGGACTATCAATTGTCCGTTTTTCTTTAACGATTTTTTCACACACATTTTTCGGCGTAACTTTAGCAGTACTTTTGTCACTCGCCAACTGAAATTCTTTTTCATTCTTCTCGTTATCAAAATCGCTTTCAGTATTTGGTATTTGAACTTCTTTGTATTGTTCACTTATAAGTTTCACACATTCATCATCGTCTATGATATTAATATCAGATAGACAAGGGTCTGATAACTTTGGATTTATGCTAATCTCAGTTTGAACGCTTCTAACAGCCTCATGAACTAGTGATTTGGGACTATTGTGTTCACAGCTTCCAGTTTGTTTAGACTTTTGGTTTAAACAACCTTTTTCGATAAAACGCGTGCACTCAGAGGACTGAGAACTGACACTTTTTACGCTAGACTTGCGATGTAACATTAAATTTAAATTCACATTTGTCTGAGATGACTTTGTATTCTGAGCCAGAGGTATGCAACTTGAAGCAACGTCCCTTTTTACTCCCAAAGCATCAAAAGCAAATTGTTCTTGTAATATATTTGTTTGAATGTCCTGTGTATTCATAATCTTTTGTTTACATTTACATACATTATCGTCGTTACTACATTTTTCGTCGCCAATATTCGAATTTCTTGATAATGAATTAGTCAGATGAACATTTTTATCGACTAATCGGGAACATTTGTATATGAGAAAATTTTCGGGTATATTTGTAGACATTCTATTCTCGTCAGCGCATAAACAAACAAATTTCAAATCTCCTGTTTCAGAACAAGATACAATTTCAGCTACATTTCTAGGAGACTCCTTCTTGCATCTCATACATTGAATGTATCCAGGTAAATTATTTTGAACTATTTGCTTTTCTACGGACTTATCACACATAATATTTACTTGAACAGAACTATCAGTAACTTCAACTTTAGCATGATCATCATGGAATGGACAGCAGCTATAACGATGGTCACTTTTGCTACACCCTGCTTTTGAAGTTTGAATGGCATTTTGAATTCTATTTTTCAAACCTATGTTTTTATTTTGACAATCGGAATTTCCCGAAGAAAGAGTAAATACAGAATGACTTCTTTGCTTATGCGGAAAAGCAGAAGGGTCCATATGAAAGTTAGAATTAGTATGACCTTCTAATTTACTTGCATCTCCAGATCCATCATTGTAATTATTTCTGGTCAAATCTTTAAGCAAGCTCTTCAGCTTACTACGCGTTTTTAGATCAGCTTGAGCTATTTGGGTAATAGCTGTTTCAGAACTAACCAGTTTTTGCTTTAAGAAATTCTCCTTATCTTTTAAATGTTTCTTGTACGCCTCTTCTCTTTTTAAGGCTTCTAAATATTTTCTATAAAGTTCTTCAGAAGACGTCCTCGTCATGCCTATATCTGAAGAATTCTTTTCTTTGCTTGACATATCAGAATCAGTATTAGAAATGAAAGCTGGTTTAGTTAAATTAGGAGCAAATTTTTCAGTATAAGAAAAAGATCGCAGATTAGGAGCGCTTTGCGATGTAGACGCTACATCGTTTGAATTAAATTTGTCTACCCGTAAAATTGATTTCTTTGGTTTAGTTAATTTGGCTTTATGCTCAGTATTATTAGCATCAGAAGTGCTTGTGCTTGTATGATTTGCTTCTTTGAGGCTTGTAATTTTACTATTAAAACTAAGTCCCGAGAGAAAATCGGAAGAACTACCATCATCTCTATAATTGGACTTGATAAGTCTTTGTACTACTTCTTTGATAAGTTTCTTTTTAAGGGTAGAATCACCATCATGTTGTTGTAAGACTGCTTTCAGTAAATCTATACTTTTTTCCAAATCTTGGGAAAATGAATGTTTTGATCCTTTACTGGAGTCTGAAGTAAGACCAGCACTTGATTCCCAACTAGATTTATTGCAAATGTTTGATTCCTTGTTTTGGCTTATTTTCATATGGTTTTGATTATAAATATGACCAGGCATATATTCAAAACTCTCGGCCTCAGAAACTGGTCCTGTTCCTTTCTCACCTGAAATGTTTTCCTTAGCCATTTTTAATTTGTTTTTGTTTCTCAGTTTTCTTCTAGCGATTCTTAATTTCTTTTTCCTATTTCTGCTTTTTAATGTATTCAGACTAATCAATACAGGAAATTTTTGAGCAGTCAATGAGACATTATTCAGGGTGTTTGTCAATTCAGTAGATTTGTCTTTATTATGTATGAGGGTAGTTTGAATTTCTTTGTCAAGTTTGTCTTGTGTATTTGTCTCAGTCCCAACACTTTTCTCTGAGGAGACAGATATGTTTTTCTTTATGTTATCGATATTTATTTCACCATCCTTTTCAACATTAAAGGATATATGTTTACTCAAATTAACACTTATAGCCTGTGGGAGGTTTGATTGTGAACCATGTGGTACATTTAATTCAACAAGGTCAACGTCTTTCTGATAAATTTTAGTAGTTTTTCTTATCAAGCCCTTTTTTCCTTTAGACTTTGTCTCAATTTCTTCAAGGGGTGTGGAATGTGATGTAGGAGGACCTAATTCTATATTTTGCCTTGAATCATGTGAATACTGCTGCTGCAAGGCCAGCCTCTCTAATGTACTAAGGCTTGAAGCTGACGTCTTTCTGTCACTCTCATTAGCATAACCAACATCTGCTAAGGAATCCCACTCCAATTTTCTTTGTGATGTTATACTGCTAGTTGGTGAATGCGGTTTGTTCATAGAAGTATCTAGAGTTGCATCATTCGCTAAAATAATAAATAATGTTTTAATATATTAAACTGACAGTTTAATTAACTACATACATTCAGTAAAGGAAGTATTGGGACTGGATGTTTTGTTTATGCTTCCAAATTATTTTTTTTGTTTTTTTATTGTTGTTGTTAGATTGACACAACTGTCTAACGGTAAATTGAAGATTATTATTTGAGCGTACCTTTATATGATTAAAAACTTTCTGACAGAGTAGTATGTATTAATCTTAGCCACTACCTGTAAATTCTTCTATAAGTGCTGCCAACTTTGACCTTACATTAACACAACAATTTATAAATGTAGATTGATACAGAAATGGTATTTTAATGTACTTACATTTTTGTGACTGTATATCGTAAGATTTAACTGATTCCTCTTCACTGTCTTGAGAATGTCCAACAGCAGCTTCGTCCGTGATTATTGGAGGCGATTCTGAATCTGATTTCTCACGTTCACTGAAATGCCTAGTCTGTGGATTTATCTAAGGGTTAAAAAGAAAACTATTTGTCACTGTACATACAGTCAATTATGATATGTCTGATAAAAATCAGGGTCAATAATGTAAGCAATCGTCAAACCTCAAAGTCAGAGGCCTTTTGGGCAGTTTAAAAATCTCACACAGGTTTGCCACTAACCCTTTCCACCAATGCAAATTAAAGCTGTGGTCTACATAGTACATATTTCAGGCTTCATGTGAAGGGTATGGAGTGAGAGACAGAGGAGTATGGGGAAAAGTAGTTTGGACATTTTTTTTTAAACCAGGAAAATCAGGGCAGATAACAGAAAGAGAAAGACAGAAAAAAGAAAGAGAAAGACAGAAAAAGAAGAGAAGTAGGTGAAAAAGATTATTTAAAAAGAAAATACCTGCAAATCAGACGGTTCAGGTACGGAGCACTTTATTGAAATTCTGCACAATTCAGTGGAAGATTCACTTTTTCTTTCACCAGAATCCGAAGAATCATTCTGAGACTTCATACTTCTCCAAAAGGTCCCCGTGGGGTCTCTGATCTCACTTGGCGCCGTTGATAACGAAAAGAATTGCTCCAAATCCCTTTTACGTCCAACTTTTTTGTAGTATTCCAAAATCAAATTGTTAACAGCCGAATGAGACGCGTCAACCGAAATATTATCATCTCGTGAATCCTCAACATTTTCCATTACTTTAATTTGATCTAATAAATTTTATTTTATAGTCATCCAATACATCACGATTTATCTTCCTTTTTCAAATATAACAAGAATCTACGTATCCTATCTCCTATAAACAAAACAAAAGTAAATTCAAAATTCAAGATTTAAATATTTGACAGTTAGATTGACAACAATAACGTTTTTAATATTTTGACATTCATAGCCGTGAATTCTTATATTTTGATCTTACTAACATTATTTGTTCACACCATCATTGATAAAAAAAAATATTATGAAAAGTACACGACTTTTCCAGCATCCGTGAGACATAGACACAATTGTTTAAAATTTGAAGTACATATATACATACACATACACATTGATAGTGTTTTTTTATTTTCATAGGACTGCTACAATGAGCATAATAATACAGGATAGACAGAAAAATCTTTTAATTTTTTAAATTTCTTGGCACCAATTCTGATAGCACAAAATACGTCGAGGACAAAACTATTGTATTTTATATTTTGTCTTAGTCAATTTATAGTAACCTCAATGTTAAGTGTGTTATATATTTCATTTAATATGGCATTAAAGATAGGCTGAAAGACAATAATCTAAGGTCATGAAATTAGGTAAAGAAAATAGTAAATTTATTTTGTCACTTAATCTGTGGATTAAGATTGACATTGACAGTAAATACTGAATCATAATGCGGCGTTCGTAGACTTCTATATAATACGATTAAAATTATAATATTGATCTCAATATTTTTTAATTATTACGTACAGTTGGTATAGTGATTAAATACTTCCGCAGAATAAATTAATAAAATCTTGTAATGTCTCGTCAGACTTCCCGGCTCGACGCTAAAAAAGTTGTGAGTGCTTCGCTTAAGTAGAACAAAGTTGTTCCAAATATTGGTATATTGGTTTATTTATTAGCTAAAATATATAAAATTATCGCAATTTTCCAGAACTCGGAGCTCTTAACGCTCACGTATGGCGCCTTAGTGTCTCAAATGCTAAAAGAGATAGAGAATACAGACGACGTGAACAAACAATTGGAGAGAATTGGTTACAACATGGGCGTAAGGTTGATAGAAGATTTCCTTGCAAGAACGACGTCGAACCGGTGTTTGGAGATGCGGGAGACGGCTGATAAAATTCAACAGGCTTTTAGGTGTTTAATTTTTATAGTAGAAAAAAGTTGATGTGTAAACCACCAGGTGGGCGGTTTACACATATTACATAGTCGTTCATTTCCTGGATCAGTCGTTCTGTCATGTACGCTTTCTACAAGTCGCCATCCATATAGATAATATGATTATAATCAATGATTGTCCCACCCCCAACATACACACATACTAGTATTTATGTGTAGTAGCCATGGACACCATCACCACACCCAGACCCCGAACAGAAATCTAAATTCATGATATACATGTTAATAATTTATATTTGTTTTTGATCTTTTGTTCCCTTGCTTGCAAAAAGTTTGTCAAACATAATTAGTATTAAACACATACAAAATAACAGACTTCAATCGCAAATCTACCTAAATTTGAACCTAGCCTTGGATTATCATACATGTAGCTCTATTTCAATCACTTCATATTATTCGAATTTGAGGATTTCTCTGCAGTATCTTAGAAACCCAAGGTCCAATGCCAATGTAATTAATATGGAAGGTCTTTAAAAGTATACCCTTTTCCCCTTTAAACCAAAAAAAGAATTATCCAAATTGGTTTACAAAAAAACAGGCGAAAATACAGTGTAATTGAGAACCTTGATTTAATTCAGTAAAAATTTGTTAACCATATCAAACAAACTGCTTAGGAGAAGGGTATCCTGCTAATTAATTCTACCAGTTAGGTAAGGTCACTATGGAATGTCCCTTGTAGAAGCAAATGCCTTCTATGGGACGATGGATGTAAAGGATGGAACTAAGGTTATGTGCTAGGATGATAGTTAAGTGGGTATGCTAGGCAGAGCTCAGATACATAGCTATGTTAGGCAGAACTCATAATATTTTAAAGCAATACTTTACTCCTAGGGTGTCCACTCTTTAGAGGAGAGTACTCTCTGTAGAGAGGTGTGAAGGAAGACATAATATAGTTTTAGAAAAAGCGATTAGTTTACCTAAAATGTGGAAATACATACATTCTTATATTTTTGTGAAATTGCATTTGAATATGAAAACTAATGTTTGCTTTAATAGACTTCCAGCATTGACTTGCTGTCTTAGCAAAATTTTACTGAAAACTTATTTAGATTAAGGAGACAGACAGTTAGAAATAACCCCTACCTTGGGTCATTTGTTATTTCTTAATAAGGGTTGCCAAAGGTGCCACCCTTATTAAGACACACTGTCCATCTGGGTACTCACAATACCCCAATTTGACAATTTTGGTTTTATTTATTGCCAATATTTCGACCCCGACATATTCTGAATACCCCATAATAAAATGCACAAATTCCATAATAAAATATATAAATTCTACAATAATATTAGTTTCAAATCATAATAGTAACAGCCTCTCACAATATATGGTGCAGAGGCAAATAATGCTCTTATGGAAAATAGAAATTATAAAATTGACTGAACTGAAGTGACTGTAATACTTAAAAATATTTTCGAATTTCAGGCTCTACCTAAACATGCAACCCACTGTTACTAGCTGGAGCAGTTCTGGAGATGAGTTCTCACTTGTCCGGGACCTGTGTCCGCTCATCGAGTGAGTCGAGAAGCCGAGATGCCCAACAGTGGGCTGAAGTACTGCGCGCTCATTCCGGGCGCAATCCGCGGGGCGTTGCAAATGGCACAAATTGATGTGCAGTGTAGGTTTGTATTTTTTTTTTTAACTAGCCTTTTTCGTTTTCTCAGAAAACCCCTTTAATTTGTTAACCGGACTGTTCACGCATTATGTGGATACAAATAAAATAAAAATTGTCCATTATTTGTCTGACCGGGCCTGCGCCATATTGTATTTAGAATAACACTTTTGGTGCTGTCGAGGTTGAGTCTAGATTAGTGACTAGCCTGTGTCTCATAAGGCATTGCATTGTACGGGAGTTCATACCCTCCCAATACTCTACTCATATTCCCAATACTGTCGGGAGAGGAGGTGGGTGTGGAATTTGGGGTCTCGAGGGGTACCCTCTTTGCCCGGGCAGAATCTCGAGGAGTATATACCCCCTTGATATTTTATATTGTTTCGTAATAATATAATATTAGAAATATTATACTATAACGAGAAAATATAAAATTTTACCATCCCACTGTTTAGTGGGTGGTTCGGGTTGCGTCAACACTCCGAACCGTGCAGCTGCCCTCCTGGTGTTCGGAGGGAGGCCTACCGAGGAGCTCCCGTGGTAGCGGTCGCAACCACCAATTGCCCATACGGGCTGCAACTTGTTTCAACAAATGCTCTATAAGAATGACAACTGGGATAGATGGTGTCAATGCCCACTGAAGCATGGTAACCAGCATTAGTAACTTAAATTTTTACATCAATTACGATGTACAGAAGCTGCAAGACTATTGGAGCTTCATTCATTATGTGTGTGGATACAAAATAGAGTGGAATAAAAATAATTGATTTGGAAGTTTACTTGCATATAGGTTTCTTCATTTATTCACTGACTACTCTCCCGTGCCTTTTGAATTCATCTTGTGTCCTCTTAAATAAAACTTTATACTTTCTTATTACAGGAACAATTTAAAGGTGATGCAGTGACTGAGCTTAGAGTGAAATATATAAAGAGATTAGAAGATGCTGTACCAGCCGGAGAGGATTAAAATATACTTAAACTTAAGTTAAATATGTCATGTTTATTTAAAAGAGTTGTCACTTATTTACTTAAATACAGAAGTAACCTGTTTTGATGATTTTGCCAGTTGTAGAACGGTTGTAAAATTTTCGTATCATTTCATATGTAATATAGTAATGAAAATACAATATCATATTGCAATGTTATCAATGCAATGTACATCTATTTTTGTCAATGCAATATCTTATGCTCAGTGTACTGATCACAGTACAATATAATATATTGTATATTATTTTTGCTACATAGCATAATAAAGTAATATATTATTCTCAAAAGCCATAAAGGCAGAGGTTCATGTCCGCAAGAAAAACTCTTTGAAGCTATATATGTATATACAAGCAAAGCCTCGAAGACAGTTTCTGAGCTTCTTTAACTCTACACTGTTTGATCAGTCACTATAAAACTTGGATTTTTTGTGATGGTCTGAGTGATTTTCAGGGAAAAGGTATTTCATGTAGTCCTTTTTACTTTAACTGTATAATACCACTCACTTAACTGTAAACAAGCATACAAAGTCGCGACCGAAAATTCCAGCAGTGTATAGTAATATAATATGTATGAATTAAAAGGCCGCTGGTTCTGTGTGTGTAGCTACGATTGTGCGATTTTTCGACTGACTGTATTATGTACGTGTATCCGAAATGTCATGTTTAAATTTTGAATTATTATTTTTTAGTATTTCGTTCAGTCGAAATACGGAACACCATGTAATGTGAAAAATACAACATTGTAAAACTATTGTATTTTTAGGGTATTGTATTGTATTAAGGGTAGTTTTATCACATATTCTCGACGTCTGGGCTGTTGCTTACCTAAATGACAACTATCACTATATTGTAGCAGTTATAAGTTTTGTATCATTTTCAGTTCGGACGTTTTAGAGTTTAGAACCGCTATTAATGGTAAATCCATGTATGGATACAATTAGTGTTTGTGTCGATACAAAAACTATGCAGCGCGGTTAATGTATGCAATGTATTGTAAATTGTTATATTTATGTTTTAAGTATGTTGATAATAATATATGTTATTGATTAAAATATTGTTACGTGCGATGGGTAATAAAATGCCGTTTGTAACGTAGAAGTCGTTTACTTGTCCGCTTTCCACAAAAATTCGAATCCAAATCACTTAATTACAATAGTCCAAATTCCTCGCTGTATTCGCCGAAATATTCTTCCTTTTTCGCTTCGTAGAAATCGCTTCGAGTTCACGCCCGAAACTAAACTGCTCAGTCGCGGCCCGGTGTGTGCCTTATATACCTCTGCGAAGGTTCTAGATCGTTCGCGAAACCAGTCTTGTTATTTTAGTTTACGCTATTCCCCAAGAGATGGGGCTAGTAGTAGTTCGATTCGAACATTATGTCTAGAACGTTCGAGGTACTTCCAGAAAATCTTTTAACTGTGAAGCGCTGTTCAATAGTAGATCTAATACCAGGTTATGCGTTATGTTGTACAACGCATTAATTTCGTGTTATGGACCCCGGCCCCAACAAATACTCAACACTAACAGATTCTACACACACCGTCCCCGCCGGCGGAGACGAGGACCCCATTATAATACGGCCG
>DWJS01000339.1:0-11842 GCA_018248975.1 Codatractus imalena | reverse complement strand
GTCGGCACTCAGTCACTCAGTCAGTCGGAAGGTGACGGGCCTCGAGGATGTCTCTCTTTACCCAGTAGATCTAAAGGGGTCTACGGCCCCCGCCGATGTATTCCACCGTTAAGTGTTGGGTAGATTATCTCCTCTGGGTGGTCAGAGGATTTAGCCCAGGAACTCCCTAGGGAGCGGGCGACCATTTGTGGGACCGCGTGGAGGCGCGCGATACCCCTGAGGTGCGTATGTCGGTTATTGTCAGCCTAACATGCGTTCTTCCAGCGACTGGACAATCTCCTCAAAGAATATGATATCCAGGTCGCGCGCCACCACGTCGTTAAGAATTCGGAATACGGCGCAATCAGCATAGAGCCGTGTACCGTAGCAAGTTCAGACTATGTAATCCATTTTTTACTTTTTTTTACCCCTCCCCTTGGCGACCATACGTAGTTAATGATTTCTCCTTTAGTGTTCACAGTATTTCATAAATACGGTTGTCAATCATTTGTAAACAGAAAGTGTGCTGAGCACTGCGCACCATACTTGAATATATTATGTAGCTCGAAAAAGCACATTTATGTTAAGTGGATACTGACTACGTGACGAAAATCTAAACCCCACCCCGCCTCCCTGTGACCAAGCGTGGTATTTTAAAAACCAAAACGGTCCATTATTAAGGGCACATTCTCTTATCTGTATGAATAAAAACATATATTTGCTTATTTCTTCTACGCGGCTAACATTAAAAAATATATATGATTAAATGATCGTAAAATAATTAGACAAATAGCAATAAATCATATTCTCATCGTAAACAAGAAACATTAAACAAAATCAATGGTGATCTTTAAACACTGGTGGCTGGAATTAGGAAACCCTTCCTTGAAGCACTTGAAGACAGTAAAGACGTTCATATATTAACTGAATAACATTTATTTCAGAAAACTTTTATCACAGGCTATTAAAATCAAGTCTTATTTTTCAGCATTTATCCATTTAATAACATAACACCATACGTAGTTAGCCCTAACACAATAATTAATGTGCATATTAATATAACACAAAGAAATATAATATACAGAAATACTTATAAACATTGATCAGGTCTTTATATTTACATAAATAAATAACAAGTATAATTTATATATTTTAGATTTTAGTTTTAAATTAACAATAACTTAAGATTTAAGTTTAGCTAACTGCGCCATGAGTTCTTTATCAGCGTCGGTTGTTGATTCTCCAATTTTATTGCGCGCGACGGACGGAGCGTTGGCCATCTGAAAATAAATATATCCATTTTATATTTCTGTATCAAAATTTAATGTTTCAGAGGATTTAGTTATAATATCTTATATTCATCCAGTATTATGCTCCCAGTCAACTTAATATTGTTTTATACGCATATAATAGTGCGTTTCCACAGCCTAAAACGACAGCAGAGCTCAGAAAATCGTCAAAAAAAATAAATAATTTGCATGCACAGAGACATACTAAATACGTGAAATATTTCATGATACAGAGTAATCAGTGCCTGGACTAGCAGTAAAATAAAAACTTGAGCTGCATTTCATGGATTATTAGTTCGATGACGTAAAATAACCTAGTAAAAAATTAAATAGTTATCTAACTCTATACTAACTTCATAAAGTTCACGAGATTATTTATTTAAATGCTAATTTTATACGTTAGGTTTTTAGGCTACAATTCTACCGGTCATCCAGCACGGTCCCTCGTAGTGTGCGCCATTATATAATGCAGTCAACCATGCTGATCCAATGTATTTTTATATATGACATATATTTGAAAAAAAAAAAAAGAAAACGGTGGCATTACCTTTCCACTAATTACAAAACAAAATTTTAAATGTGGAAATGAAGATTTATGTAGATAAGGGTTTTATTCGTTATATTCTAGGGACTAAATACAATACAAAGCTAGTCTACGGATATTCGTAGAGGTGCTACGAAGTGCTACGCAGTTAATTTAACCCGGATTTTAAAGAAACGCAACTCGCTTGTCATGTATTTTTGCACATTTTTCCTATACACAGGTTCTTCGTGATAGATGCCGTGTACATAATTATAATAATTTGTGAAATGGCCGCCATACAGTGTTTTAAATAACATTCTGTTACTTCAAAATTTAAATCAATCATTATTTCAGTCTCAAAATTATAAACCAATTAAATCCTTCTTTTTGTACTAATTAGGAGTTTATCAAATAATTAAACGACTCAATTAATAATTCAATAATCAAATTGTTTAAAATACAAAAGAGTATTAAATGAGTTATCCTCTAATGTACCTGAGGTAAGTCACGAGTATCAGGTATAAAAAGTCAGTCGTGAAAAATTATTTAAATAGACAAATCGAATGTGCGATCTCATTTGGCGTAGCGAAGAGTTCACGCTTTGTGATGTGGCAACGAGCAAGGTTAGCGGCGGTCGCGCGGGCGTGAGAAAAAATAAGCGGCATGCTTCGCCTGTAATTGGTCTGATTGAAACGCGCCTCTCGTTCGGCGGTTCTTCCAAGAAGCCTGTCGGCTCGTTAGGGGACACTGTCCGCAGGGTATCCCTCCTCCCAGACCCGCTCCCTGCCGCATTCCTTGCCAACGAGGCCAACTTTGGCTCCAAATATTTTAAGTACTCATATAAATGCAATGAAATGTAAAGAAACCAGACTCCAATATTCAGTAAGTTTTCGATTTGATTAGGTATTTTAGTAGTTTCGAATTGTGTAGGTACGTAAAATGTAAAAGTTCGGTAGTAGTTAATTAGAAATGTTAATTTAGAATGCAGCCCGCTCTGTGTGCACTTCAAAAACTACAGAGTAGCATGTATGACGTGTGAAGCTGAAGATGTGCCGTGCACTTATTATCTACGGGACGGCGGCGTCAGTCGGGGCCCCGGCGGGTGGCCGCTCCGCGCCAGAAATGCAACCGACATCGGTACGGTTCGTAACGTGATGCAAATATCAGAATTTGGTTCACTTTGCCTTGGGTAATCTACGTGTGAGACCGTACAGTATAGAGGTTACTAGATAACGATTACACAATTTCCGGTCATATTGTAAACAACTAAACGCTTGTCTCTATGCTAGTTACTATTTCAACTTGGGTTTAACAAGTGAATAAATGTTAAAGTACTTACCTGCCATTACCTAGTTATCGTTTCTTTGTAACACTTGTTTAATGATAAACTAGCCCTTTGTGATATTGCACTGCACCGACTACATGCTATTCTTACTAAAACATTTATTTTGTGTTTAAACTAAAACACAGGTACAGTTGGAGACAGTATTTTTAGATCGTGGTGATATTTTTAATAGGTTATTTATATCTGTCCTCTACCTCTCTTCATACAATTTGCAAGTAGTTTTATAATAAATGTTTGTAGGATTGTATTTCATGCTATGCTAATTTTCATTGTCTATGTTATTCTATGGAAAGGAATTTAAAAGTAGTAAAGAATGGTTTGGTCAAAATTTCGCCATACCATTCCTGAACTCGAATCGATCGTAGACAATTAAGACTGGGATCATTCAACACATTCGATCAATTAATGTACCGTCACAAATCTAGAATTCCAATCTCTCACGGATGTTCTCGGAGTGCCGAGACGACGGTTAGAAATCAGGCGAGTGAACGACACGAAAGCGTCTTGTGGTGGCTGTGCAACGCCGCGCACCAGTTGCATCGGCGACTCAATACGCGTAACTGTGTGACTAATTAGATCAGCTGTTTCTTACTTCTCATGGGTTAGAAAACTAATCAATAAACAACGTAAGCTGAGTCTAATCAAGCGTTGCACATGACACCTATCTATACTAAGACTTATAAGTCGTTACGTTTAAGCTGTTAATCTACAATATATACCACGTCCATCTAAGTAAACTTTGGCAAACTATTATATGAGTTCTCGTCAGTCTCTTGATGTCAATCGCCTTCCGATCCTTACATAATTCATAAAACTTAAATTGTCTCTAACTATAAATTGCTTCTAACTATAAAATATAAATATTAAATGTTAGAAGGAACCAGTTTTCAGGTAAAGACGTACCTAATTATATGATTAAGAAAAATAAGAACATAATATAATTTTCTGTACCTATTGTTCATCATATTCATGTGTTTCGTGTCATTTTGTATATAATCAATGAGCAATTTCATATCTCCAAAATATCAATAAACGATTATAACTCGTTACTATTAATATTGTTATCGAATGTGCTAATGGATTCATAATACCTAACATAAATTAAAGTTTGTTAACAAAAGAATTACCGCTGGAAATTAAATGCAGTTGAATAAATGTAATACCAGGTAAAAGAAATAACTTACGCATAGATCTGTTAAGGTGATGCTGTTGGCAGTGTAAAACACGAGGAGTTCTGCCGGAAGGCCCCGCGAACTCGGCTCCCGAAGTTTAGACGCGAGCAGGAGACACGCAGTGCCCAGCAGCTGTAGCTGACTTTTGCCCACAGTGCACATGCTCAGGAAACGGTCCAAGTACGACATCGCCAGAGGGAAAACTTCCTCTTGACAACTTTGGTCTTCGCATACCTAAAATCAATTATTTCGTTCAATATCCAGTCGGTAAAGTTTCTTAGAAGTAACGAAACGGCACTGTCGCCGCACCCAACGCCGAGCTTATCATCAGGAATTCCTGATAACCTATATATATTTCTATAAAATTGTAATGCACACTTATTGCGATAAATACGCATTACTTTCCTGCACTTTTATATGTTATTAAAAACGGTTACTGCACGTAGTTACTTAGTGTTACTCGTAGGTAACAATTCATACTTGTATAACAAATTGACTAGTAGTTAATAGTGGTCTTAGCGCGCAGTACTGGAATAACATCAGTAGTTAATGGTTGCGTTGACTGCGCTTGGAATTAGAATCTGTAAGTTTTAAACATTTCACGTTGTCACACATAACTAATTTACCTTAACACGCTATAAAAATATTTTTTCCGAAAGAAATTTCTTTGAAATCGCATTCGGAAAATCAAATTGTATTTATCATCGTTATCAAAGACAAATGATGCAGGTTTATTATTATAAGATACAACGTAACCGTTACTAGACAAGATATAAATAAATGAAATTTGGTTTTCTTCCATGTAGGTATAGATGCAATACACGAATGTGCATAATTTACACGGAATAAATATTTAATGGAGAGGTAATTAAAGTGTCTGTCTGCACCTCAGATCGCCTTCGAACCAGGTTTATAATATGATCGTAAGCTTGTTAAGTATATTGAGATTGTTAGTCGCAAAGCACTGAAAAGTGAAAGCAGATGGCACTGTAATGAAGTAGTCGTGAAGTGGAGAATGTCACGAGATGCGGATTGTATCCCGCATAATTTCGCACGGTAACCCGAGGCGGCGCGGCTACAGAAACTATTGTAGCTTCGTAAAATCATGTACCCTTTCTGTGTATTGCTCAGCTGACTATCTCACGCTCGTGGCCTGTCAGCTGATTAATTTACGTCTAAGCGAAACAGGGCATTGTTCCGCCTTAAGTGCTATACGTTACTTTACCGTATACGCGATAGCTACATTTGAAACAGCCAAGATAATATTAATTAAGTCCTATACGGGAGCTTAAAAGCGTTTATGACCGTGTATCTAGTATATTTACAGATCAATAACCATTGTTTAATATTACGTGGTTTATAGTTAAATCTATCATAAAATAAAAGTAATAAACATATAACTGTCAAAGAAACCGTCAGAAAAAGAAAGCGGAGCTTAACAATTCTAAAGGAATTATTATTATTAGCCCGGAAATAATAAAATAATAAAATTGTTAGTAACAGTGTGTTACAGACCTTAATTAGAAGTGTATTTTATGTTTATCATACTATATTATAAAAACATAAGCACACAACAAGTACTTAATTTATCAAGCACTGTTCAACGTTTAAGGAGGGACTTGTAATTAATTAATTGTGGGTACATCGAAATGTCAGTGACCTTACAGTTACGGGAATTGTTTCGGTCTGCTTGTGCTGAAATTTGGTATGCGACTGGTTTAGACGGAACGTAACCACGACACGAGGTGTCGGCAGATCGCGGCGCATGCGTCGCCGGCGCACTCGGTAAGGTATGACGTCAGCGCGAACCGTCGCGGTTGTCGTCTACCACGTGGCGGAGACTTCACAGCTGACTGCTTTTATACGAACCTCAATTATATTGACGAATCTTAGATAATGATTATCTAGAATTAACCAAACATATGTAAGTAAAGCGCGAGTTACTAAG
The DNA here is from genome assembly GCA_018248975.1 of Codatractus imalena. Taxonomy (NCBI): domain Eukaryota; kingdom Metazoa; phylum Arthropoda; class Insecta; order Lepidoptera; family Hesperiidae; genus Codatractus; species Codatractus imalena. The sequence continues at coordinate 5,586 of DWJS01000339.1, read as the reverse complement.
ATCCGGTCCGTATAAACTGCAACATCCATCTCGTAATTTGTATTAGATAAATCATGTTAGTTTAAATAATAATATAGTATGATATTATAACTATTTATTAGCGAAAGATAAGTGCGCGTCCGGCGTCAGCTGTGTGCGTGTCAAAATCAGCTGATTATTCAAATAGAACGAGCGAGTCGCATCGGTCGGCGACCGCCTGCGCGTTCCGGCCGGGGGCCCCTCGCGCCGTGCTCACTCGCACCAGCGGTACGTTTGACTTGCGAGTACATTCCGAGCGCACAACGTTTCACTCATACTATTTTATACACCCTAAGCTCAAACCTATCATACTAACTTTTATGAATCACGGATAATGATGATATTTTTGTAATACGGTACTCAATATAACAGTATTTCCTTGTAGTACGTAAAGGTAAGTCGAATTAGAGACTAAGCTAATTTTTTATAACTAGTAGGTACCGATAATGGTAACGACTGTTCTTTCAACTGAGCGAAATGTAGTTACATCGACAATAACATTTTCAACATAAGATTCTAATAAGAATCTAATATGGAACTGTGCAACTATGATCAGCTGATCATGTAAACAAAACGGCAAGAAGTCTCAAATGACATTACGTTACATACATTTCTCACCGGTTGCACCTACATATTAAGCACTGAGTACTAGTATGTCATGGTATGTCATTTATGTCCCTATTCATGGAACATTGAACTGTAAATGAGTTTCTAGGTAGGCGAGAGGTGAGACTCGAGGGGCAAGGAGTCGCGAGAAGAGAGTGTAAGTCCAGCAAACGGTGGCAAAGGCATACGAGTGCCACCGATACCGGCAAGGGCAGCTGGAGAAGCTACACGTGGCCGGCGAGAGCTGAGTAACAAAATGGCGAACGATCGCGCGGGTGGTGCGGCGGGCCGGGCGGTGTGGGTGCGGCAAGCGCATGCGGCGCGGTGCGCTCACCTCTAGCATCCACTCGGCGACGATACGGCGCATGTGAGGAGTGACTTCGGTCTGCACGGTGCCGAAGTAGTTGGCGGTTACGGCGTAGCGTTCCTCGGTGCGCAACAGGTTGTCGAGCACGCGGCGCCGCAGCAGCACAGGGTCGGAGGCGGCGACCCGAGGCGCCTGCGAGGAACTCGGCCGGGAGCCCTCGCTTCCGGGGCTCACGCGCTCCGCGCACAGCAACTCCATGTCACACCGCACAGCGGCTTATCGAAGGCTCGCCTCGCGTGCGCGGATAGTGTTGTCGCGGACAGCTGATCGGGCGCGGGCGAGTCGAGAACGGAACGTAGTGTTGCGACGGTGGCGAGAGCCCGAGTCACAGTGAGCGGCCGGCCGGCGCGCCTCGCCGGCGAACATATGATCGGCGGGGCGCGGGGCGGCGGGGCCGCCTGTGAGGCCCGCACGCAGGTTTCTCCCGATTCGACGTCGGAATAATAATACATAACACGTTTTCTTGCTCGCTCGCGCTCTATCCCAACTTTTGCCTCTCGTTCTAGTATTTACAAACCGAGATGAATTCCATGGACTGATTATGAATATGTGGCCATATAGCCAGTATATTTCCCTGCGAATACAACCGTTAATTAATTGGACAAGTTAAAATGCCTTTTTGTTTCTCGTGAATCTAATAACATATAAGTTTTAGTTGTAATTGGTCTAAAGACCTTGCAATTAGTCTGGTAGCTATGTACTTACATACCTTCCCTATATAGATTTAGCAACAAAAGCTATTGTATGTAGGTAAGAGTAAATAGTCATCTACCCTTCTCTGCATTGATTAATGTTATAAATAAATAGTTAAATGGATAAAGGACACTTGCATACAAATATAGTCAGGTAAAGATAAGTAAGGTAAGTAAATATTTAGAGGTACTTTAGCATTATATGTACAAATGATCTATCCATCAGCCTTTTGAGGTCCACTGCTGGTAGGCCTCTCCATGTGGTTTAGCTATCGTCACCTCGCTTTGCTCTGCATGTTGGTGACCGCAGTAGGTTCTATTATTACACAGGGAAAGGAGATCCTGCTCCTTCAGTCGCCTCTTACAATATCTTATTCTTTTATTATTCTAATTCGCGGCGACACCAGTCAGCAAAGCAATGATAATTTGAATTAATCCATCTAAAAGCATATAAAAGCGACCTCAGGACATATAAAAGCGAACGGTTATTCACTTTATCATTGTTTTTTTTCCGAATTGTTTAGTTGCTGTTGGCCATAGTGGCCATAGCGGAAGACTATGATCGGGAAGGGAGGGATGGTTTTAGTCCCCGTTTCCAGGTTCCTTGACCGTCCGCCTTCGCTACAGGGAGGGAAACTTACGGACCCAGCGAAGTGCCAGAGTCCTGGCCGTGTCTGCCTCTTATTAAATTGGGATTGCGGCTGATCCAAGGACACCTCCTGTGAGGTGAGAACCTCATTGATTAAACAAGAAGTTTCAAAAATTACAAGACATATGATGCTGGAATTTGGTAAGTAGGTAATTCATACGTAGGAGGAACATAGGAACGATTTAAGATGGTCTAAAGCTTGCTTAAAATCAGTATAGATGAACACTTTTAATTTGTGTACATGTGAGGTAGTGATACGACCGTAATAATATTTAATACCGTAGCTTCGACTAATGCACAGGGATAAGACAACTGTTGAGGATAAATCCATTATACCTATCACTTGATTAAAAGTTATTTGTACGTGTTATTTTAGTTATTTTACATCTTTTTGGGTACCAATCAATATACTTTAAGTTTCTTTGCACCAGAAGATGCTTTGGGTCTTATTTCATTCCGAGTCCACATCATAAAAGTCACATTTTTGAGGAACGCCGACAATAACTTTTCATATCTGTGACACAAGTAGCACTGCACGACATACATCTTATATATTGTGTGGTCAAGCTATACAAAAGTTCAACTGGATGTCGACTAAATTAGAATGTTTCAGTTACCTATGTATCGCTGACACTATCACACACCCCAAGCCTGAACTGCAATGTAAGGTTACTACAATGCATGAAATGCCGGTATTAGGTCACATTTTAAAAGTTTTAAATATTTACATTTGTATCCAATTGCTAAGGTTTGGACCATTAGCCAACTGACGATTGTTCCAATACTCAGTGGTAACTAAATAACCACAATAATATTATGCCAGTATGAAGTGGAAAGAAACAGTATCGATGACCAATTGGACAGAAGACGTCTTAAACGGTGAATGATAAATAAGTGCTGGGTCGTATTTGTGACTCCGCATACTTTTATTTGTGTGTCGATTGCGGCAGCATAGAATTTTGGTGGGGTCTATAAGAGTACGGTTAGTTACTGTACAGTAAGGCACATAAGACGATGGTCAAAAAAATATTTTAGAAATTATAACATTTTTAATGTCATCTTAGGTCTTAATTCAAGTTGGCAACTTAGAACAAAACGTCTCACTTAACTAAGAATTGTTACGGGAATGTGGCGACAATATTATGTACAACAATGCCGATATTGTGGCTCTATCGTATATGTTCGCGTGTTGGCAAATTTAATCGTAACAACATGGACTCAAGCGGACGCAGGCAGGAAGTACGCTATAACCGCTTCATTAATCACCAAGTTACTTCTTAACCGGCGAGTTTGGATGCTAAATGGAAGCTAACTTACTTTAGAGCTAGATTCCGAAATTTTCGGGACTGCGTCATTTAATCGGTTGTTTTTAAAATCAGCTAGGAATATATTTCATAATATCTACATATATTTGAATTTTAACTTAATGATGTTAGCGAGAAAAGAGCTCAAAATATGAGTAAGTTTGATGAATACCTAGCACTAACTAGACTTATTACATGAACTAATATGATTTTTTTGACTATTCATTTTAATAATTCCCTAGCGATTTTAATCATTTTGTTAGTCGAAATGAGCTCAATAGTACACTTTGCAACCCAGCTCCAGCGGGTATTAGTGGAGTTAAGATTTAAAAGTCAACCCTATTATCAAAGCTTTTAAAATGCTCTAATTTTTAAACTATTTAAGGGCATCCGACGTTATTTTTAAGTGTATTGTTACTATTATAAGCGATCTTTACAACTTCATTGTGTCTACGATAAGATGATACATAAATCGTACGGTACGTTTTGACAACTAGCTTCGATTGCTTCAATGAGTATGCATTTGCGTTGCTTTAATAAATTTTCGGTATCGGTTACATTAATAGTGATCCCTAGCAGCTTAGTGATACTTAGCAAACATGTGTTGTTGTATTGCATCTCATTCTTATTCTAATTAAATTGCTGCCTGTAAAGTTATATAATATAATGCACCTTTTGTCCTACGATCTGTTGTGAAGTTTAATTTAAATCTGTGCAATGGCGTAACCGCCACATAAGTTCAAAGGATCAGTGAGTTCTCTCTCTTTCTTAAGTTATTTTAACTTCATAACTTGTATATATTAAATTTTTAGTAGATAGTGGGTATCTACTTTTGCAATTAGATATGTGCATCGGGAGTCGAGTATTCTGCGGTTACGCTGCACAAAGTGGTATTAAATTAAGTAAATTGTCTATTACGAACTCTGCTGATGATGCTTTACGCTTTGTAATTTAAAGACATTATGGTAAATGTACATTTCCTAGGAATTCCTTTGTTGTTTATAGCAAAAATGCACGAGTCAGGCGCGAACCTTTGACCGGATATTACTAGACTCAAATGTTAGCTTGAATCTTTACTTGTATTGAAATGAGGTTTGAACACAAACAATGAACAGAATTCCAAAACACAGGCAATAAACTCGAATGCTTAGTGCGAGCGGGACATCACTCTTTCTCGGAATCACGAGCCTGCGTAATGGAACGCGGCAAAATGGAATGCAACCAAGACCGTTGGCCACTCGAACAATCGACTATTTAGCCTAAAAATAGTGACCACTATTAAGGCATGTGTTTTATTTTATACTAGATGTGTCCCGCGGTTCCAACCACATCGAATATATTCTGTCTAATTAAGTAACTTTGTCTTAGTTGAACTGGCTAGCTAATTTAAAAATCGAATGAGTGCAGTAGTCTATAATATTATTAAGTTGAAGAAACTTTGTAAATCATTATCTGGGCGTACGACAGTGCAGTAGATCAAGATTCGACCTGACGCACGCAATATGTATATTACACGCAACAACAATAAACACAATAACAACAATTTAGAGATACCCGATTTTATAAATCGTTATTTTAGTATTACATTAACTCATCAAAATTATGGGGCGCTTTCCACACGTTGAGTACACAATGACATATTAAAGCTAAGCACAGTGTTAGTATTTAAATTGCAAAATTTCATTCACTGAACATTAACAAGACCAGTTATGACGGGGACGGATTGCATTAAATTTTTAATATCGCCTTTCCTCATTAATAAACTCAGAAAAAAGACAGATATTCCATAAATTTATTTTATGTAAAATAAGACCCAAGTTCCTGTCTAAAAGTCTCGACTTATTGAAGTACTGAAATCTAAACTTAATTAAAATGAAATAGATGCCCAACATATTCTTCTTGTCTTTAGGATACATAACATAGTACTTACATAATAATTATGTTAAATTA
>DWJS01000338.1:0-11845 GCA_018248975.1 Codatractus imalena | reverse complement strand
GTTGTTTTTGGCCAAGAAGTCGCGTACAAGCAGCGATGTGTGAGCAGGGGCGTTATCGTGGTGCAAAAGCCAATTTTGGTTTTTCCACAAATTCGGGCGTTTCTGGCAGATTACTTCGCGCAACTTGCGCATAACTTGCAGGTAATATTCCTTATTCACACATTCCATATACATCATATGAAATACAACAATATCATATGAATAAACTACATTTACATTATTAATGTTTAGACCATTCTCCAAAGAAACGTAACTCATTAGTAAATACCCTACTAAAATCATTAAAGTGGTTCTAGATAAGCGTCTAAACCTTTAGTAAGCCTGAGCCGTCCAGTTTAATAGACCGCCTTATTCTATGAGATACCGTGCTTCAGAGGAGCCAAGCTATCCACCTATTTGGTTGGTCAATGACCTACATTATGGATTTTTAAAAACTATAGCCTTCCTTACTACATTTTTATTTCCATAAAAGTTTTGGCTGTGTACCGTCAAAACATTGACGGTCCGAATGACTTCCCTGAGGAACTCACCAAATCACAGACGAATTAATAAAGTAATCAAACATCTTTTTTTTTTCTTTTTTTTTAATCTAACAAGAAACTTACTGTCATGATTTATAGTGTACTCCAAACATTCTGAAAATAATGAACATAATTAATAGTTCATTTATTAGAAATTTAATATCATTACTAGTACAGCCAATACACTAATATTTATTATGAAGCACGCATAGACGCGACTTTTGTAGATCTTAGCTGTTCTACAAAGTTAAGCAACGTTGAACGTGACTGCGGCAAAGAATTTACTCACTAGTCTCACTGATGCTACGGCCATGAGCAGCAAAATAGCCTTTTCTGACCTCAAGTGAAGCAAATTTTTTTGTAAAACGTTGATCTTCACTTATGTGATCGTCTGCCTGAGAAAACACGTAAGTTACAGATATCTCAAAAAAAATTATAATACAAAATAAAATCGATCCAGATATCTGTCCAAACGTTTAGGATGAGTTCAGTGACATGCACATAGAAGAATTTCATGTTTAAAAAATAATATAAACATTATATTGCAAGGTAAATTAATTGGACACAATGCTTATGCCAGGAAAAAAATGGGTAAAACCGATACAAAGATAATATTTACAACCTGGTAACTAGTTTGGGGAATTGCCACGAATATTTATTCCGATCAATTATGCAATATAAGTGTGATTCAACATTGATATCATTATACGATTTTTGTTAATATGTAAGTACTCTGCGTAGTAGAACTCTATGTGGTTCGATTCCGGTGACACCACCGCCACACCATGCTGTCTAGTAACAGTATTGTGAAACAGTGTTGTAATACCAACATTATGTGCTGCTGTTTTAGTTTGAAGCGTGTTATAAGAGAGATACACTTGTGGAATTCCAATTTAGTTTTTAATGATAACAAAAATATACATTTTCATTAATCCTAAAACATAATAGTGCATTAGAATTAACCATAAAACATTTACTGTATATAAAAAACCCGAAATCGATGAATAAATACATTTATTAGGCTATGATGCATGTCAGGCACCTATACACATAAATAAAATTGGAGTGTCTGTTTGTAATTCCAAATGAAAAGGTTTTCACCAATTGTATTTAAAATACATAAAAAAAATTATTAAATAAAATCCGTCTGTCTATCTGTTTGTTTCGGCTAATCTCCGAAACGGCTGGACCGATTTTAACAGTACTTTCTACTGGCGGGTAGATCATGTTATAAGGGGTAACTTAGCTACTTTTATTTTAGAAAAAAAACCACAGCAACGTGGGCCGGGTCGTGTAGTCTTTAATAAATTAGAATGGACAGCGCGAAGCGACGTGCATAAACCTTTTTATTCATACGAGTAAGTCATTTTTGACTGGCTTTAGAAAACCCGCGTGTAGGTAAATGTGACAATTTGTTCTCAAAGGTGTGTAAAGTCTATAAATCCGCATTTGGCCAGTGTGAGGTGAGGTGGTGAACTTTGAGGTGTATGGCTTATTCTGGAGGAAACTATATTTAACGAGTTTATGTATCACTAACCTTTGATTGATGCGTTTCCATGATATCATCCTTACTGTCGAAAATTCTCGTTACATTTTTCTGTACCTTTAACGAAAGCAAGATTTATTTTGAATTTAAAGTTACTAAAATCTGAGTCTGCGCTGTGCATTGTTTTCGAGGGGAACATTTTAATATCATTGAAATTGGACCTTGAATTCCAAAGATACAGAAGGGGATAATTGAGATATTGGTAGATTTTTGACAATCCAAGACTAAGTACTACTAGGTACTAGGTGTTCCGATTAAAGTCAGTATTAATTTTAACTTGTTAAGAATTATGTGTATCGTAAATCTATTTGCGCTATAATTTGCGCTATATTGCGCAATATTTTTATTATCGTATTGCGTTATATTTCGCAATAATATGCAATAATAGTTAAGCAACATCGAGCACAGATAGACAGTAGGACGGATGACCGCTTATGACTAAATTTCATTCGCGCTTCCATGCTTCAAAGAGCACGTTTAGTCATCTCTTTGTTATCTATAGCAGTTCTTAATAATTACTTAAATTGAACCTTATTTGAATGTTACAATTAAAAACATTCTCAAAAACCGATAAGAAATTCATTCACGTTAGAAAAGATACAATAAAATTTACCTGTTTAGTCCTTGACAACCAGAGACTTTTTTCTTTATAACGTATTAATAAAAAGACAACTAATAAACCTGCAATAATTAAAATAACACTTTTTATAGAATACTAAATACAACTGTATTTTTAATACATGTAAATACCTATGATTATAAACACCAATAAAAGGCACTTTAGACATGATGCAAATAAAGACATCACTTTATACAAAAACGGTATCTGTATCACTTAAAGTAACGTTCATAACTAACTCAAGGCTTCAAGAACTGTGTATAACCTATACGCTTGCAAAAAATGACAATTTAAGTGGGATTTACCCACACTTAGGAATACCCCAGACAAAGGCGAAACAAAACACGTCGCCACAATGGCAACATAGGTGGCGTGCATTTATTATTTTTGTGTTTATTATTTTTGTAATAACTAATACATACCCTGTGAATATTTCAAATGTCTTAACATCACGGTTCTTAAGATACAGCCTTGTGACAGGCGGACGAACAAACGGACAAACGGACAGTGGACCCTTAATAGTATGGAATCCTAAATAAATTACAGTTTAAAAAACTATAAACTCTTTTATAGTTAATCGAAGTAAAAAGTACAAAATAATTCCTAATAAAAGAATAAAATGATTGACGAGAATTAATGTTACTGTTCTAAAAGCATGATAGCGGCGCAGTAAGTTCGTGCATTAATTTACAGAAAGATATCATTAAACCTTAACAAATTTATTAATATCGTGTTATGTCATCGGTTTTTAATAATTGATTCATCCGACCAGTTGGGTAAAAATCGAGTTCAAAGATTCCGTTACATATCCAGCCAGATACAGGTCAAGCTAATATAAGCGTGGTAAAAAGAGTTGCCGGTAGGCAGCCCTTACTGGCAGTGACATTTACCACGTTGCCATTCATCCTCATCTGGGCTTTATTACAGTGGTCTTTTACCATCATATGCAGCTCTTCTGCCACTTCTTCATCATATAAATGTAGGAAGCCAGTAACATCGAACGCAAATACAACTTGATGTTTTTCTAAACAAATCTGACTTTAGTTACAATTCAGCGAACTTTGAACGGTAAACAAACGCCTATATTTCAGGATAAAAAGCAGAAATCCACACAGTAATTGCAATGGGCGTGGATCAGCCTTGTGAGACTACCGCTATCCGTCTACTAGACAAATCGCTCCCTCAAATGGAAGATTACTGTAAAGCTGGACGGCCGTTACACTGAACAACATTCAGTACGAACGATTGTTCGTTCCAGTCGTCTGTATGTGTATTATATTCTGTTCGGAATAATCGTCTTTATATGTACATAAATTGTCTTCTCTTCTTTTAAGTTGAGAAATTCCTTTGAGTGATTGTGGAATTTCTTGATTCCTTTGTATTCTTATGTGGTAACAGCTCATAGATTTTTATTAGGTGACCTAATTTCGTCGATTGTTTAAAATGATAGCTGATGCTTCTAATGTGGCTGCATTTAGGTACATTTGACCAAGATTGGTCGAGTAGTTAAAAAGTTATCCTTAACATTGTGCATTAATTGACTTCGAATACATTGTTACCTCATGACCTTCATTTACAAACCGATTTGAAAATTGTTTTTTATTGTAAAGCGATACTTCCAAGTGTCCTTTTTTAATTTCGTTGGTTTCGGAGATACACTAGCCTGCCACTGCCACTGTAAAGGGATTGCTAAGTCTCAGAATAAAAATACATAACACATATAAAGTAAGGATATTTGTAGGTTAACAAAAATCAACAAAAATAAAATTAAGTATCTATAATATAAAAACACAAGTTAGAAAAAGCGCAGGTTAGGGGATTGCGAATTTTTTTTACTAACACAGCTACACCCTTATCACCTACGGTTAAAAATTTAGGTATTTATATTGACTCAACCTTAAGTTGGACTACTTGCAATGCGTGCGTGCGCTACTTGCGTTGGTTGCGTTCGCTAAGCCGCCTCAGAAACTTTTTACCGATAGCTACCACAATATATTTAATACAGACTTGAACTACTTGAACATAAATTAGGATCTCATCAACAAGTTAAAACGTCTTATTAATTATTTTATACGCTTCATTTACTGCCTACGAAAATTCAAACATATTTCTCTTTATCGACTCCAACTACAATGGCTTCCCATTCGTAAACGTAGGCAATCTCGATTACTTAACTCTCTCTTCTCTATTCTTTTTGATCCCGTTTCTCCAGAGTACTTGAAAAGTAATTTTCAGTATTTCTGCGATTCCCATGAGCGGTAGTTCCGCTCTTCAGCTACCCTTTCTCTTGCTTTTTCACTACACTGCTCAATGTTTATTTCAAATTCTTTCACGTACCATTACATCCGTCTTCGGAACTCTCTTCCTGAGGCTCTCAGAAGAATTAACTCCAAGAACTCTTTTAAAAAAGGTTATATATATTAATACTCATTATTTAAAACAACTTTCCTATTAGTCTATATGCTATGTTTGTTAGTTTATTTTATTTATAATTATTATATATTTATTCTACCTTTTTTTTCCAAAACAAAGAAATTTGATATCAAGGAGTTATGAGGTAACACACAATAAAAAAAAACAATAGAACCGACTTGCGTACTTTTCTTTTAGAAATCTGTTGAAAATCAGGCGTGAGTGGGATTCGAACCCCGGATCCCGTGTGAGAGGCTGAATTTTCAAACACTACGCTATCACTGCCTATAATAGATGTATGCCTGCCTCTTGGTATAGTGGTTAGTGATCCTAACGGCTAAGCCAGTGGTCGTGGGTTCGATTCCATTCCAAAACAAACATTTGTGTGGCTTAAATATTTGTTCTGTGTCTGGATGTATATATAGTTCATTTGAAATAATATTATCCGGGAATTTTTACATTTTATTATGTAACGGGGTGCTCACGTTACGTTTTTATTTATTTTCAATAATTCGACCCCGATTCATGGATCGTGAAACGGCTCTTCCCGCTACCCTAGTTATCGCGGTGACCACAATCCATGAAACTGAGTCAAAATATTAAATTATTAAATTTTAATGAAATGGAAGTGCTACATTTTTCAATTTTTAGCAGTTGTCTGGTTACCGTAGTATAAATATATATAAGCTCTGCCTAGTGAGGGATCAGACGGCTTTGTGGGAATTGTTTCAAAATATTAATATCGTTATTATTACCAAAGAGTAAGCTTAAACATACGTTACTCAATTGATTGTCTAATAAACGTTATTTTGGAGGAACATGTAAATTCGTTTTATACGCATTACGATCCGCCGATTAGGTATTTATTTGCGAATGGCCAAACATTTGGGAAATTCAGCGAATGATCTTTAATATGTTGATAGCCGATTCAATAATAAAGAGTTCTCGTATTTGTGAATGATATTAAAGTTCTGTTTATTGGCTCGCACGGGAATTTGTTGCAAGAATTTTAATAATACTTTTTAATGAAATGGAAGTGCTACATTTTATTACATTTATTAAGATGGAACAAATCTACGCACATTTGACAACCCGCGTGGCGGTGCGGTTACCACACCGGTCTGGCACACAGAGGGTTCCGTGTTCGATCCCCGGCCAGACAGAAATGTAAGTGATGAATTTTGATTTCTGTTCTGGGTCTGGGTGTTTGTGTATAGTCTTTGCGTGAGTACATGGCACCCACGACACAGGGAATCCTAGTGTGGGGCTATGAGTTTAGAAAGCGTCTTTATATACAAATACCGCCGAATATCATGACAAAATAAAAATATTCATGTGGGTAGTCGCACGAGGTCGCATTGGCAACTTATAAATGTTAATTTAAAAGCATTTAATTTACTTTCTACACTAATTGTTGTTCTCGCGGCCATTGTAACACACTTTGAAACTTTCGTAGATATCTGCCAATTACAATTCATAAGATTTTGACAGCTTTGAGATGGTGTGGACTGTACATAAATGTTGTTTTAACGTTCCTAGTAATAAACACTCTAAAATATCAACTGTCTGTTTTAGTACATAAGATCTGTGACTTGTGGCGGACAGTAAGCTAGCGGAGCCGTACGATCCCGTTAGCACCCATTGGGCATGGCCATTAATTTCATATGGAGGGTTGTAAATTATCGGAATCTGTGTGTTATGTATATGTGTACTAACTTTTGATCCCGCATGTCTATATTTGCTCCTATTTTTTTTTTAAATCAGACCCTATCAATCCGTCGTATCTACCATCTATGTCATAAACATAAAATTTGTGACAAAGGGTGCTTTTAAAAGTTTTTAACAAAGGTATATATATTATTTCATCATGCATGCTCTGGGCATGGGTGCTAACAACTGTAAAGGGTTCAATGTATTTATAATCACAAAAATACTGATTAGCTTTAGCTGGGCTTATAAAAGATCTACTACTTCCGGTATCTATGAGAAATTTTGAATTAATTTCAGGTATCTCAATATGGGGTAGTTTTAAAATACTGTCGCAGTAATTTAAATTTATTATTTCACTACATCCTTCGAGGCAATTTCCTGAAAATTTTCCGTCTGTATGGTTTCGGTATTAATATTTTCCGGATGATCATTTTCCGAGCATGCCGAATAATCAAAATCGTTATTAATTTCCTCCGTGTAATAATTATTGTCGTAATAGTCATCGTTATAATCCGTAGTGTAATCGTTACATGGGGGTGGTTGTTCCATATAAAATAGCTCATTTGAAATCATATTTTGCCTTATAGGGGCTGTACGCATAGACACATCCGTGTTTTGTAACCTTGGCGCTTGCTGCGTCACGATACGAAATTTATTTTGATTAATATTAGGCTGGTTCGGAATACCGAATTTATAATTTTGTTGCTGAGGAATACCAAATTTAAAACTATTTTGTTGGAAAGGCATGCGTTGCACGGGGCCCTGTCCGAAATTTGGGGGTTGATTTTGAGAAATCCCAAATTTATAACCCTGAGTAGGTGGTACAAATCTATTTTGTTGGCCTAAGTTCGGTCTGATTCCAAAACTGTTCTGTGTAAAACCAGGACGGAAATTGTTTTGTGGAATTCCGAATTTGAAATTATTTTGCGGAATGCCGAATCGGAAGTTATGATTAGGGGTTGCATTTAATACTGGTTTAAGATTTTGATTATTATATAGTGGCAATTGTACTGGGGTGTGTTTTAAAATTTTATTTTTGGCTTCGTATTGAAATTTAAAGTTTACCTCTTCAGTCACAATACTTAGGGCGGTTTCTAAGTCACAACACCCTTTCAATCTAACAATTCTAATCATGTCCTCTGGTAGATTATATAAGAAAACATTTAGGGCTGTATTATTGTAAACTATCATTTTCGCGGCCTTGAGACCTTCATCCCCGAGCCTATTTACTTTTGCAAACAGAGAACTCCTAACACCTTGTATTCTGTGACAAAACTGGATGTATGATTCCCCATTTTTCAGCTTGAGGTTTTCCAGCTCAATAGCAATACATTCCTCGGAACGAGGATCTCCGAAATGTTGCGTTAATAACTGTTTTAATTCGTCATAAGACGAAATGTTAGGATGGTCACTTAAAAGTGTTGCAGCTCTACCAGTTAATCTACTTGATATTACATGGAATAAATATAGTTCTTGTTGTAAGTTTCCTCTGACTCTACTACCATTAACCACATATTCGCATTTAGATAAAAATAAATTTAATAAATTTTCCTCTCCATCATATTTCGGGATGATTGTGAGAGTGTCCTTGGGAACTGGTTTCACCTCCATTTTCCCTCTAATCTTAATCTTATTAGTTAAAAATAAACTTAACGATTTAGTGTAAATAATAATTTAAATGCTAAAATATAATATAAAAACTATCGATTTACCAATGTTGTGCAAATCAAACTAACGCCTAATGTGTAATTTTAACACACACTTATAATTAAATACAATTAAAACACAGATTTACCAATTTTGTGTAAATCATAAATTGTGCAACAAAATCAGAAAACTATTACGAAAATTTGGTTCGTAAGGAAGACACAGGAATGAAAAGGAATGTGAAAAGGTTTACTCACAGTTTACCGCTCAAACCCATGTTCCTCGTGAGTCGACCACACCAGCAGTTCTTCATAAGATCACGCACTTCACCATTAAATCTTATTTATTTGGTTAGAGTTCCACCGCGTCCGCGTAAAGTCGGCTTTCAATTTTCGGAAAATTGCGGCGGATCCTACCGGCTGCGCCAGATTTGTTTCGAGGAAGCGTTGAAGTCTTTTTAAAAATACAAAAGACAATTATAAAGGTGACTTATTTATTAGAAGCTTTGCGATCGACTGAATATAATTCTATGGGAATATGTTAACTGACAGAGGATGGAATGTGCAACGTTAACATTTCCGCTACCATCATCTTCCATGAATTATTACAAACACTTATTTACGTAATACAAAAGACAGACCCGGTGGTCGATGTGGGTGGTATAACTACATATCTATTGGTATTGTTGTATACTTTGAATCTTTTTGAAGCTTGTTTGATTTTCAAAATCTAGTAATGATTTGTATCTTGATAAAAAGTCTTGTCCGAGTATACCATCAATGTTTAACGGTAATGTTTTAAATATATGAAATTCATGTACAAATTTTATATTATTATATTTCAGTGCTAATTCTATGTATCCGTCTGAAGTAATTTTTCCACCAATGCCCTTAATTTGTGTTGTTTTTTGGTTAATTCGGTGTGTAGTATGTTGTATAGCAATATCTTTGATTATAGATAAAGATGCTCCAGTGTCCAATAAAAATGTAAGTTTTTTATGATTTATATAAAATTTTACTGAATTCATATTATTATAGCTTAGTACATATTCATTAGTTTCGAAAAAACCACTTCGGTATCGAGTTTTGATCATCTTCGTTTTCTTCATTTTGCGAACTTTGGGCCAAATTTACTTGCTGATGGTTTCTGTTTTTGTAAGCAACCGATTGAGAACTACGGGTATATGATTTATTCCATTCGTTAGATTTACCTCGACCTCTTTGAAAACTCCCTTGATTTCTACAACGTGAATAGTTGGTGAATGTATTCTTAAAATGCGTTCTTGGTGACCTTGTATTAGTATGGATATGTGATTGTCCACGTTGTCTAGCTCCTTGGAATCCCCGATAATAAGGTCTTCCTTTTGCAAAAAATACTTGGCTAGATGATGGAGAAGTCATTGTTAATTCTTCATCCTTTGCTCCTTGCATAGCATCTTTTAACGAATTGTAATTTCGCGCAGCTATAACAGTTTTCAACCTATCATTCCGCAGACCATCGGCGAATTTATGTATTGCCTGTTTTTCATTTATGGATTTAAGGATACTGAAAGTATCTGAATTTCCTTTAGATTGTGAGATGGTAAGGTTAACAAACAGTTGCTCGAGCTCTCCGAATTTATCTATCGATCGATTTCCTTGATAACAATCTAATAATTTCTTTTGCAAGGCGATTTCTGACTTAGTAGTCAAGAGGTGCTTTTTCATGTCACTAACCATTTCTTCTACACTACTATAGGTACCATTTAATCTTAACTTTGCGTTTCGTGACAATCGTGTCTTGCAAACAAATTGAATAAGATTTGTAATACTTTCTTTTGTAATCATTGTTGTATATAATTCAATAGCATCTATTAACTGTAAAGTAAAATTTTCTGTGTCGTCCATCACGGGCAACAGAGAAACTGCCGTTTTTAAGTCAAATTCTCGTTTTGTCAACATGATTGTCTCTTGCATAAGATTTTCGATTTTATCAAAAAGTTTATCTATTTCTAACGTTACAGCTAATTCTTCTACTTAAATTTCTACGTTTTGTATATAATCTTTATACGCTTTGTATATTTGTTTAGCTACTTCGTATTTTCCGAGTGCTGTTTCACTTTTAAGACGTTTATTTCCAAATTTGGTTAAATATTGCTTAATTTCTAGCAAATCCTTTAAATATTTTTCTAATATGTTAGGCATTTATATTTTTAACATAAGTTTAATTAATAGGTTACTTATATTTCTACATAAAGGATAAACGTGATTAAATAAAAATAATTAAAAAAAAATTGCCACTTACAAGTATACTGCAACTCACTGCACACGCTCATTGTCAATTGTAAACTGGGTTTTCAAGTTGTGGTTTACAGTTCATATTTCTTTAAACTGAGGTACGACGTGACTTCAACACTATCTCGGTGGCTTGCCATTGTATCTTCTTTGTAAGTCGTTTGTGCATCTTCTTGTATATAGAATACGCCAATATTATTCCACAAGTCACTGCTATCATAATGACCAAATTGAACATAGTTTCTGAGTTTTCCAAGGGTGCGATGTTGTTTGGTGCGTTCTGTGCATTTTGTCCGCTCTGCGTTATAAACACTTCCTCTTTGTTGACTTCTTTAGATTGCTGCTTGCCCATTTTTTTTTACCAGTCTGTGTATATTGAGTCTCTTTCCCAACTTATATAAATGTATATAAATAACACATTACCTCTATAAACTTCTTCGATCTTCGCTATAGCTCTCGTTCCGTCGGGAAAATCCACATCCAAGCGACTCTCTAACAATATTTTTTGCATTCGGCTTATTTTTGTAGGGGATGAGTTTTGGCTAATGTGACCTTCTATGTGAGCCACTATTTTGTCACGATGTTGTTCTTGAAGTAATAGAATGGTTTGAAATTTGATTTCGTACATCTGGCATATAATTAATAATCTGTTTTTAATCAATTCCATATACGAAAAGACTTCCATTCTTGCGAACACGTCGGATTATCGATGCGAATGACGTGATTCTCCATGATAACTTTTTTATTTGAAACTCTTCGGCTCTCGATACGAGGATAGAACTCAGATTTCGACGCCAAATATGGAATGTAAATTGATGGTTGAATATATACTGATTTTTTATTGAAGGAAACACCTCTTTTATATTCAAATGTAAATAGGTACTTAAACTACGCATCCGATTACAAGCGTCGAATTACTAGTGTCTAGTTACTAATTAAAGAGAAATAATATGATATCCCAATAACATTTAAAAGAATTAAATATGATATTTTTTTATATTTAAAGACACGTGTAACCTAAAAACAGTTTTTATTCCGCTCCCTTTGTATCTCAACGGTGCCCTCTTAAAGAACGTAGATCATTTTAAGTATTTGGGTCATTGGGTATCGAATGACC
>DWJS01000337.1:0-11848 GCA_018248975.1 Codatractus imalena | reverse complement strand
CACGAATTTACCTCATTTCAATACTAGCTGTGCCGCTTAGCGTATGGTCCCGTATCCTCCACAGCCTATCTACTACACAGCCTTCCAATCAGTCCACTAGATGTGTATCGACTTAAGAGGCTGCTTGTTATCTCAAAACACAATATGAATAATGCAACAGCGGCATACTCGGTACACTCTTAAATTGGCAAAGCTTAATTGACTCAAAGATTGGAAATGAAACACGGGGCTTCGTACCTCTCGTTGGCGGAGTCGGCAAGTTTTTGCCTTATCTTCGCCTGTCCTCAAAACGGCATCAATTTAAACCACGTCTCCGATCGGCTATTAAGAGCTGGTGTCATCAAAGAAAAAGGAGCCTTATTCGTCTCTTGATGATGTTATAATGATCAAAACAGTAGGCAACTATAGTTAATTGATTCAAAAAATGGTTGAAGGCATTGGGGTGTGTGTTACTTGTTTTGATAACTTACCTTACTTGCCTACTATGAGCATGTCGGTAATAGAATATATATCTACTAGATTTTATTGTAATAATAAATGCAACACGTAACCTTCATAAAAAATTCCATGTCTTCCTGAATTTGTATGTAAGTGCTGCGTCTTGAATAACTCAGCCAACCAAATCGTCTGATGCATGTAGGTACACCGCATATCATATTAAGTTGATGGCTATTAAAGTAATTGCGAAGAATTACTGACATGCCACGAAAATAGCGTGGGTGCTCTTGGAGGCGTTTTACCACGAAAATTATCATTTTTGCACGCAAAAATGGCGTCTCCAGCCCGATTTTTCAGGTTTTCGAGAAATTAATACCAAGTGGTATTGTAAATGCAAATTGCTAAATGATGGTGTCCAAGATCGAAATTTTGATAGTCATGTCGAAATCGATAAAAACCTGTCCGTGATCGAGTATTGTTATTAATTATAACCTTACTGCCCTTTAACATTATATGGACGTAAACGTTATTTATTCCGAAATTCGTATACATTAAGGTTGGCGGGTTTAATTCATTAAGTGCCTATATGGCTATAGCAATTACTTACTTTTACAGATTATATACATATTAAACTCAATATGTATTGATTTAAACGGCCGGTGGGCTCTGATGTTTGAATGGGAACAGGCGATCCGCAGTATATTGGTTCAATATTAGCTCATATATCAGGGTCGAATGCAATAAAAACTGGATGTCCCTCCGGGATTAGGCCAAACCCTGACGTATGTGACACGCGAAGCCTCAGCATATTTCTTTTTCAAAGGGATACCGTTCAAAGATATTTAAAAATCAATTTCGGAGACCTCTCGAAGCGCAAAGTCCATTAAGCGAGGAGGGATACTTTTATATGAAATTCTGAGAATAAATGTTATACGTGGCATTTATGATGGATCCATTTACAACAATAAGTGATGCAATAAATCAATATCAGTAATTCAGATATCAAATATAAGAGATAATGCAGCGTATAATTTGAACTATTCACAGATAACAAAACAACAATAACTGACTTCATTCGATATTAAGGATGGGGCGTGTGATAGTTAAAATTAAAAGTACTCGTAGGTACACGGTCATATCCATTCAGGCAAATAATCTATACACAAAGCGAACCGCTGAAATCATACTAACAAGATGCAGCTGCTGCCTCTCAAGCAGGGATTCCATTTTAAAAACTTTAGTTTTCGAAAATAGAACATAAAATGTGTCACACCTCCGTTAATAAATCAGCCATGATTAATGTTCGCGAGTTTAAAACGGAACGCTCATGTGACGGGGCGATGCCCCATTGGGTGGCGCGGTCGCCATATTGCTCAAAGCTTGTAGCTGTCAAAGTTTGAGTTATGGCCGCCGGGTTCTCTGCTTTCGGATTAGTCTACGTCTTGTCTTAGAATAGCAAAGCGAATCAATCCCATAACAAAAGGTACGAAGCTGGCGAAGATGAGCAGCGCATAAAAAACTAAGTGGACGGTAGTTTCACATTAAAATATTTTCCGATTTCACGGAGCTTTTGATAAATCGTTGTTTTGTTCTGAAGGTGTAAAATTATTGCTAAACGGCAAAAATAAAAATGGGTGTGATTTATATTTTGACATTTGTAGCCAAAACATCCTATTTTTTTTTGTAATCTTAAATTTATTATCATGATTAATCGTGCAGATATGTCTTATCATTTTATAAAAGTAATACGTAGAGGCGAGGAGATTTATTTAAAGTCTCGATGACTGATTATTGTTATATTATAGTTTCCTTTGTGTATTTGAGTCTATTGTAGTCTTGCATCACAAGACGGTTGACCCATGCAACCTCATTAGGAAAGTTCTTGGCTCACTGGAGGCAGCCTAGGGTCAGCCTAGGTTAATCGCCAACCTAGTGCCTATACTCAGATAAGAATCCTTAAAAACAGAAATTCTTCAAAATAGCAAGTCATTTTATTATTACTACCTATCTCGTATCTAATGTTATTAATAACATTAATGAATGCATATTGTGTTAAAAAATTTACATTAAAAACAAATGCCATACAATTTCGCCTAAAATTACAAAGTTTTCATTTAAGAAGGTACTTTCAGATCATCGTAAAATTATTGGAATGACCACTTATTTATCCTTTAAAGTAAGTTGTTAATACATGACTGCTATAACAATGGTATACGACTCCTGGAATTTTCAATCCTAGTCCCCTACCAATAAAGACCACGTGAAATGATTTCATCAAGTAAAGAATTTTCTAGTAATAGTTTGTACGTGAGTCGAGGAGAGTACTAAAGTGTTCGATGAAGAGAACCAACAATTTGCGATTTAGCGTATGTACGTACATAAAAGCGAATCATACCACACCCGATAATAATCTTCTCGATTTCATGTTATTACTGAACTATCAAGAAAGCAGTGGTAGCAAAAAAGTCAGCTACTCTTACGTTTCGTCGTTTTTACTTTTAAACAATATTGTTCCTCAAAAAGTAGTCATGATTGTTAATTGTTTCCATTTATTAAATATTACTAAGGTTAATTGATGTGTTTTATATTTGTTTGTGATTTTTGCCAATATTTCAATAACCCTGTACAGCGCGAGCTAATGAAAATGAATTTATTTGGAAATAACAAAATATAATTCAGATTTATCAATCTAAATATGGATTTATGAATATTGACATATTTAATTTACTGATCCTGTAATGATAATTTCTATAAAGCGACTCAATACTTTAATAGATACAAAACGTGATCATTTAAATTAATTTCGCTCACCGTAAACGAAGGACATATACAAAAATAAGGACATCTAAGCCAATTTAATTCAACGAGTCGTGACTGCAGTCTGCGAACCTTACTTGCAATGAATATAATAAAATACCAATTGAAATAATACCAGAGTTGCAAGTTGCTTGGTCGGACGTGGATTGTTATATTGATAGCCTTTTATATGGAATCGGTACAAAAAGACTGTTGACACAGCGGATAGCATCAATTGTGTTTTATTTAATATCGTTTTATTACAATTAGGTACTTACGGTTTGTGTATTTGATAACTTTATAAAGTGTTTAAAGTTTATTGCTTTTTATATCCCTTCTGGATATATTTGAATTAAGACGACCATAATTTGTTGATGAAATATAAATTCAATGTTCTTCGCCACAAACATAACACCTACATCCATTTTTGACAGCAGTGTTTTGATTTGTTTAAAAATAATCTAAAATATACCTAGGTATACTAAATATTTCCCTACAGTTACTGTTCAAATTAGAAATTAAATTTAATCTTAGCACCTGCATTCTTAGTAGGTATACCTAATTATTTATGTATAAGAAGTTTTATTTACTTTTTATTATGAATATTCGATAACGACCTAAAACTTCTAAATACAAAAATTGACTTGGAAAAACTTTACCATATACGAATATCATACACAAACATAAATAGGTACCACTAGAAGTATACAATACGAAATTGTATTAAAGGAACTCCACTTAACCCTAAGTGCGGCAGGCATTAAGAATACCCCAAGTTGAAATCCTCGGGATAAATGCGCCGAAAATCTTATACGGTTAAAAGATCTAGCAAAGTCACCTGCAAGGAGTCTGGAGGTATTCAAGTTGGGCGTTACTGTAAGATAAGTTTAGAGTTTAGCAAAGAAACCGCAGCGGAGGCTGACGACCGGCTTAAATCTCGGTAAGGAAGCGGATACAATGCTGCTACAAATAAATTAAATTGAGTAGCTAGTAGTAATAGGTTAGTATATTAGAAGTAGTTGCAGGTGACTTGAGTATGACTGTCATTTAGCTGTCAAGTTATAGGTTACTATGCGAACTCCTTTGTATGATACCAAAATATAAAAATCTGGTATTAAAATTATTGTTTGTTTGTCACACTTTTACCCTGTTCTGAATTGGACGCACGCAGCAGCTTGAAGTAAGTGACCTTTACTATGTTTAAGTGTTACTAAAATAGGTAAAATATATAAAAATATTTCGATCAATAAATAAAGTTATTTTTCACGTAGAACGTGAAGAAAAATTACGATTGAAAAGTCTAAAATCTTCTATATTTTTTAATAGTTTTCTATTTTATATCGAATAAAACATAATCTCTGCTTTTTTATCTATAGTAAACAGTATTCAAAATAGACATTCTTGCGCAGTGTGCACAAGTCCTTAATGCAAGTTACGTCGTTGAGGCAGGGATTGCGCTGAGATTTTGTCTGCATTTGAAATAAATATTCAAGATTTGCAGTCTGAACACTGCGCTGAGACATCACAGTTTCAACCAGGAATTATTTCTGTACAAACAAAAGGAAGTCCCGTCGTATATAAACATTTCAATTCAATAAATAGATGTCTTAAACCTCTTTCTAATGGCCGTACCGCTATGATTTTTTTCTACTACTCCTGATTTTTATATTAGAGTTGCTTGCCTTGTTTTGAGGTTTAAGGGTAAGTTATAATGATAGAATGTCTAAGAAATTTAGGCTCCGCTTATTCTATGCACACAAATTGGTACATAAGTGCATATGTACATAAATAAGTTCCGGGAATACCGGTCAGGTAGCAGTGATTATAAATACAGAAAATTTTATCGTACCGCACCTTTATGTAATAAATTTTGGGATAATAATTTACAAAATATTCACAAGCCATAAATACAAGAGTATCAAACCGGCAAAATACAGTAGGTACGCAACAGAGCGGCAAAACGCTGAAATCATTTGTGCCGTATCAAGACATAAACATGTATCCACAATCGTCCTGTCACGCAACAACATCCCATAAAACGTTCCCTCCAAAAACCTGTGTCAATAAAGATAAAGGAAAACTAATATCAAAACAGAATAGGTACGTGATAAGAAAACATTTATTCCCTATGTTTAATGCATGATTTGTCATAATTTTCCATCCACCCCCCGGTTGTCCGTTGTTTTGTAGCCGGCGAGGAAATGGGCGTATATGATATATTGTTTATCATATTTATCTCCGACAAAAGAAAAATTACTGGGGAAACATTGGAAGCATTGCCAGGTTTATTAACAAATATGCTGCCGAGATTGCGGGAGAGTAATTGCGATGTATCTATCTACCCCTCCCTATCTCCGTAACTACCAAGATAGAGAACGTAGGCAAAAGATGGCAAAAAAATTGACGACTGCTGTTGATTATTGGCCAGACCACCGCAGTACTTCGGGTAGGAAAATTCTTGTGTGAATTCTAAGAATTGGTATTTTCTTTAGTTCCTTTTCAAATGCTTAACCTATTGTTTTTACTAATTATTCTAAAAACAGTAGATTTTTTATGTCAATATTTGTTTAATGTATGTATATGAGATAAAAACGATACTTGCATCTCCATGTAATGCCTTAGGAAATAATCCCCTTTTCTGTATGAAAATATCTGCCAACATTCTGTTCATGCGGTTTACAACATCGCTAATATGTTGTATCCATGTTTATACACAAAAGCTGACAATTAAAGCAATATAAAAACAATTAAATCATGATCCTTACAGCCCTACTCTTAGATATGAAAAGAAACCGGTAAGGCCAGTTGCCCTCACCCACTAAGGGTTTCGCACCTTATAAAGAAGCAACTTGATTATTATCTTGAACGTGTATGAGCTACCGCGAAATAAAAAACTGTTCCGAGACGAACAAATATAAACTTGAATTTTATTTATTGCTACTTACTTGGGAAAAGGCTTTTTTGAAATTATACCCTTTATACCTTCTTCTTCTCGTCATAATTTAGAAGTTTACTAAACTAAATGAGATTTAATTCGGTTCGCATTCTTTTTGTCAAAATATCTATCGATCTATCTATCGGCTTTTGTGCACATAAACTCTGTAGCTGCCTTTAAGGCGTATATCAAAATCTTGCAATATATCACTACATAGGTATTGTTCGTCTGTATTTGCGCACACCCACATATGTCATGATTGTTGCAGAGGAAGCCTTATGATTCCCATATTTCTAGAATATTTCAGATAATTTAGAACTTTAAAGTTTTACTCTAAGGTTATCTCGTTTTTAAGAGGAAAAATTAGGAATGAAGTACTCCATGTTCCTGAGCACGGATATCGTTTTCTTAAGGAATTACCGAAATAGGATGACTGGTATATAATTAAAATATAACTCGGCGAAGATAAGTCTTGGTGCAAAGTTCTTAAAATTAGTACGACAACTTACAATTTTTCTTTGCATAGAAAGACTTAGATGCATCTTTATTGAAAAGGTACGTACTACTTCTTAAATTTATTACTCTAGAATATGCTACAGTTCGCTAAATGTTAATACAATCCTTTACCATGTTCATTTATATTGAAGTTCAGAACTATTTCAAATTTAATCCACTTTCGAAATTCGAATCAAAAGTCCGTTATAAATCACAACATGGCGTCACTGCCCCGTGTTTGCGTTCGCCCACATAATCCGTTCATGGCGCGGTAAATCCATCGTGTGTCGCGAGCACTACTAAATCATCATAAGAGAATCCCGTATGCAGTATAAACTACGTTCGTACGTGATTCTGGAAGTAATAAAGCCTAAAACGGTAGATAAAAGAGAAACATGTCACGTCTGTATATAGACACAGATGAACGGAAACGCAATTGCTTTGCATTACGCCCTTAATTCGTAACACGTTAACAGTTTTTTCTGTCCTCATATAAGCTAATGGAATTCTTTAATAGCAATAGAATCACGTCATTTAAATAAATTGTGCAAAAAAGCAAACCTTCTATTTATACCTACGTAACTATACAGACAAAGTGGATTGTACCTAACGATTAAAATGGAGTATTTGTTTTTTTAATTGAGATGGTGCAATGCAGATTCCTAATTTAAGCTACAACCCATCCGAATAAATCCAACTGATTCATTATCCCAATCGCAATCGAACCTAACAAACAAAACCAATAAATTTCGTTAGATAACCGGATCCTAAAAATCATTATCAGATGTTCGAAAATGGTCGTGCGCTGAAAAACTAGGTGATATTTTGCGCTCTTTTTGTTTGCATTCGATTTCCGCAGCAGTACTGGAAAAGTTCACGTCGTAATGCAATCGCGCGGCATTAGTTTCGCAGTTTATCAGCGTTCTCGCTGCAGCTTTGAGGGATTAATACGGAATACCAACATTTGGGTGGCGCAAAATGGAAGTGTATAGTAAACAAAGGACTA
Source organism: Codatractus imalena (assembly GCA_018248975.1). NCBI lineage: Eukaryota > Metazoa > Arthropoda > Insecta > Lepidoptera > Hesperiidae > Codatractus > Codatractus imalena. The sequence continues at coordinate 4,178 of DWJS01000337.1, read as the reverse complement.
CTGTACACAATATGGCACCTATGGAGAGTTATTGAATTATAAAAATGTTGTTTAAAATGTATTGGAAATAAGGAATGAACTATCAGCAGATGTGTCTAGACACCTACGTAAATACCTACCCTACCCCTACCCTACTTAAGTGTATTCGAAGCCCAATTATGGATTGAAACTGACCTAACATCTCATGTGTTAAATACACTGTAATGTCATCAAAAATTCAGTTTAAATACACTTTTTGCATATACCAGAGCAAACAGCTTCCACGCAATTAGGTGTATGCAGTTAGCCTGTTGGCAGTCACTGAAATGAAGTTATAAAACAATGAAAACAGAACTAAACAACCAGTACTCATGCAATATTTGTTTGTCGGAACATCGCAATTTTTAGTTGAGAGCAGTGAGCTATTGCAGCAATTTGGCGTTTTCGCTCGATTTATGCGAATAACACCGCCCCGCGAAGAGCGGGCAAACAGGCGGAATTTGTTGTGGAAACAACAGCTATTTTTTGCGACTCTTTATATCAGTCAAATGTCTAACTGCTGGATTCAGTTGACTGATTTGTTTACAGCGCTGTATCCGCTTGAAAATATGAAACAGGATCCGACGGGGAAATATTGGCAATCACCACTGTATTCAGGGATATCAATATATTTCCGCGAAAACACAGAATGAATGAACCTAACAAATGCTGGGGATATAAAATATCATAGATTATTATTATTGCATAAATGCATGACTATGTATCTATATTTTATGTAAGAGGTAGTTTATTGAAAGAATATATAAAGTGAAGCCCTCACAATATCTTTGACAAAAATAAATCTCAAGCACCTCAAGAGTAGATCACCTCAAGAGAGATTAAAATAGAACTCTAAATGAAGAATTAACAATGCACTAAATCTTTACAATTCCTAATCCCATTTTTCGTTCAATATTCTCTCAGAACTTAGATATTGCCTATCCAAGAATATATCAAGTATTACCTACCTACATTATTAAAGTATACTCAACAGATTGATACGAGCTTGAAATGTGGCTATTCGTACACATGAGAAACGTGTGTGGCTCTGCAATAGCTCCTACGATCAGTTAAGTTTGTTAGTGTCATTACGTCAGCGAGCAATGGACATAGATTGACGATAACACGCCCGCCAACGTTTAGGTGGGTCTAGATAGAGAACCTTCTTTTGCAGCTTTTAATGCAACTACTTCACTGACATTGTTAACAACTGAAAAATTCAAATATTGATTGATATCAAGGGAAAAACGAGGTGCCTGAACATTTAAAAAATGTGAGGGAACTAAAATATAACTAAGAGATTTTCACCAACAAATTAGTTTCTCAAAAGGAAGGTAGTGTGGTTCAAAAATATGTACATAATACATATGTTTTATGATATTTTACATTTATTTCCATATTTTAATAATATTAACACAAAATAAGAAACGTTAAACATTGCTATTAGGTATGTGTTTCAATATGCAAGTCGATTTGCAAGTGAAGATCATTTCTATCACAAAAAATTATCACATGCTTCAGCAAGTTTATTAAGCTATTTGTGTACTAGATGCAATATATTTAGTATACATACTGGCTAAGTCAGAGACAAACAGCGCGCATGAAGATAATATTTCATCTCTACGACGTTAGACACGCCCAACTGCATCATAAATGCAGAATGACTGTAGCTCAGTCAACATTTTATTTAATATTTATTGCATACCTTCCAACATAATAAAAGCATTTCCTGATGAGTTCATCAACGAGCTTTAATCACAATTGAGAATTTATAATGAGCTTACGAGTACGGTGTATTAACACGATAAAAACGGTCAAAAGTAAAATTTTGGCATTTTAGGCACTTATGTGGTTTTGAACTCAATCTTTACATTTTATAAGATGTAACTGATTCTTTGACTTAATATTATATTATTATAAATCACATTTTACATTATTTATTTCAACTTTTTGATTAAACTGTAAGAGGATTGGAAAAAAGTTGTTCAAACTCAAATAATGTTGTCAAATGTCTAAGTTTTCCCTACCCTTTCCAACCCTTACCAATGTTAGTCGTTTGTTATCGGTCTTTTATCTAAGGTAGAAGAAATTCAACTGATTTACAAGCTGCATCAAATTGCGAAATTGCAAATGTAATTAATATTACCTCCACTAGGAGGCATCACCGACCCTTCCGTAAACCGCTGCGGGTTCTAAATAGTTTGCCTCACATTTTGATTAACTTAGTGCAAGGGTCCTGCAAACCTTTGTAATTAAGTTTGCCTTAATGTAACCCTTTCTTAGCTACGTCGACACATAGTTGAACTTATATAGGCGCTGCATTTCTTGTTAATATAACAGAAACAATTATTTGGATATAAATGATCACGAAATAGTAAATGTTTGATAGGTACATAAATGTTTATTTATTTTCTCCAATTAAAGCACCCCTCCGTTAGAAACTAATGAAACCTGTACAGCCTTCTATTAATTTAAAAGCGCATAAAACAAAACTGTTCTCCAATTAAGTGCACCAGTAGATAGATCTACTGGAATAGTTAGTATGCCCAGTTAGAATACAAAACACGCCACCCCACTACATCTCCAATGTCGTATCTGTTCTATTCCTGTCTAAGCCCTACAATAGGTCTATTCTATGCATGCATAGCGCTTAGGCTCTGAACACAAGAATAAATTTACATTCATACCCGATTTAGCGACTGTCTGTTACGTAAGCACCTTTATGTAACGCAACCTTTATTTTTTATACGTAAAATGAAACTACTTCGTAAATTGGCGTAGAATTACAAATTCGTAGTTATTTTACATTTATTTTATCTTTAAATATACCATAACTTTACCTATTTCAGCTTGCAATATCGTATAATATTACCTATTATGTTATCCTTGGTCGTAATATTTTCTATGTTACTGGTTCGAAATGGACCTTTTTGATCGTCACACATGTAGCACACACATCATTAGTTACTTCTAATTAAATATCTGAGATCAAAGCGGCTCAATTTCCTTTATATACCAATGATTTTACGACAGAGGTGGTAATTGTCGTAATTCTGTACATGGCCTAAGATGTAGAGACAATAACAATGCTCTCAGAACGTTTTATTCGAGCACGAAGACCCTTCCTATTCCTTCGCTATACAAGTATGTGTTATTGCTTTTATTTAGACTGTCACGATCCAGTTTTAATTGGCTCGCCCAGCTCCCATATGTGAACGGTTACTTTAAATATGCATTGATAAAACCTATGTAGGAATTGTACGAGCGAATACAGAATTAATTTAAAGTCTACAATTGGATGGATTATATTTTTCCTGTGTATATTAAATATGGTTATAACATTTTGTTATCTTAAGTCTATAATAGAGTGTTATCAACATATAATCTTTGATACATAACATTATATTATGGAGACTTTAATGTATTCACTAATGTGTTATTAAATATCCGTGCAATTTAATTAATTTTAAATCAAAATACCGAGTATGAACATTCAGATTCAATGTTGGCTTCCTGCACCATTACATATCGATCTACTACGAACACATATCAACGGCAATTACATATGTACAAACGTTCCTTCATTGGGGGGGGCAGAATTTACCCGTTGTTAATTTGTCACAGTGAATTAGCCGTGGACGGTAACTGATAGCCTTAGCATGTTGCACCCAGCATGCCGCCAATATGCTCGTAAACGTCGCTCGCTACGATTTAACGCCTAACTACACGCCTGCGTAGATGCGTATCTGGTTAATCTATGACGTGTTATATGTATGTATTGAATACGATTCTTGTACAAAAACAATTGATAGCTAATTTGTAACTGTTTAACAGGTAAAATATTTTTTCAAAATAGCAGTGATACCGACTAGTAATAGTATTAGTCTTCTTAATAGTGGTGTGAATTACAGCATCATTGCTTTAAAGAGGTGGGTAAATGTCCTATTTAGAGTTGCCTACAAATGACTAAGGGCAGTCGTGGTCACTTAAAAACAAGTAACTTGCATCCTCATTTACTTCTTTCATTAGGTAGGTAAATGAAAAATGTAAAGATTCTGGTTCTACCTATGGTTAGTTATGTACGTATATATCATAGGTGTATATATGTCAAATATATATTATTAAACGTTAAAGTACATAAAAGCTTTCATTACTCGTAA
>DWJS01000336.1:0-11852 GCA_018248975.1 Codatractus imalena | reverse complement strand
ATCAGAAATTTCAGTATAACGACTGCTTTGTGTGGATTTAATTTTATAAAATTTTAGATACATGAAACCGATAGTTATACGCTTAAGTCCGATAAGTTATACGCTTCATATAATATTGAACATGCTGATTACTACCAAGGCAGCAAACATAGCAAAGTCTCGAGCAATCGCTATGAATAAAATGAATATAGAAAACTCTTGTAGATACATTACCTAACCAAACTAATGCTCTATACCACCGAATTTAGAAAAAAACTGTAAAGAAGAACAGGAAGACTTAACCCTGGGTGAGGCTTCTCATTTCACATACATGTAAGTGAAACTAAAACATGAAGCCAAAACAACCGAACATATCGGCAAAATCTAGCTTTATTAAGTTAAAAAATATTTTACATTTCATACGCAAATCTCTCGACATTGCTTCACCTAATTAATTTCCTGCAAAGTTATTGCATAATCAGGACCGAACATGTCTATTATTTCCAACCATTTGCAAAACAGTTCACTGTTTATCTTCAGTCGGACATTAATCAGTGATAACATCTAATAGAATAATTACTGCTACTTTCATGCAAACCATGTCCAAATTATCAAACATTTACCGAGTTAATGTACAATTTATGCTCACTCAAACTATTATTGGGATATAATAACGGTGTTAAAATTAGTACCATAAATATCACTAATATATTGTGGCATTTTTGATCGTAATATAATATCTCTGATAACAATTAATAGATTAAATTCAGTGCAAATAGTAGTTTATTTTATATGTTAACAATCTTTTTTCACCTTCAATGTCACACTAAGGCTGTGTTGTGGGTACACAAGAGTACACAAGAACAGGTATTTCAATTCATTATTTAGGGATCTGTGGTGCCATAACCCCATCGAAAACTGGTCGGTTGGTGGCTATAATTCATCAAGCTTTTTTTCGAGTCGAATTGTTGTAACCTTCGACAACAGCTTCTATCATGTCTCAGGAGTGAGATGGGTCTATATTTATCTGACTGGTGTCCTACTGTGTACTATATACAGTAGCTATCACCAGACTTGAGTGATAAACGCTTAGCTATGCAGTCTCACAATATGATTAGTAAAAACTTCATTGTTAATCTATTCCCCACAGAAAATATCAGCGTTAACAATTAATTAAATTAATACAGAATTATTGCATAAACCGGTCTGGATATCTGACGTTTCAGACATTCACGAGCGGTAACGTTTATCGCGGTTTTGTTTGCATAGCATTGAAATTACCGTGTGGTTTGACTTCAAATTTATTTGTTTTAGTTAAAATAATATTTTGTGCGATAAATTATTAAGCCTAATAGTTGACGTTGGAATGGCACATTTATTACAACATGCATTTGAGTTTATCAGTTTTAAATAATTTAACTCAACAATGTGACGGGTGGCTTGTGATGTACAAAGTTAAAAAACGAGAATGGATGGGTAACCGGTTGTGCCTAAATAAGCACTTTGGAGGGCACGTAAAGCACAATCCCTGTTAAAACTTGTCGGAGGCCTTATGGGCGGCTTGAACACATGCGAACGGGTCGGCCACTGACCCGTACATCCCTACACGTATTGAAGTGACGTGGTGGAGTACTCTCCAAGCCTTTTAGTGTTGTGAGAAGGTAGGACAAATGAAGTGTACCCAATTTATCAAATATAGGTTGTCTGTTATCATAGCTATTTATTTCTAGTTTCATATATAAATATACGAACACAAGACATGAAAATATTATGCTTAATACAATCTCGTACCCTATTTGTTGATCTGTAATTTTAGAACTGACGTGTCATAAATAATTGAGTATCCAAATTGTATTGGCAATTTAAAATATTTATTTTAATGGAAAATATGTACACGGAATATAAATACTTTAGGTATGTATGCATTCGATACCATATGTAAATATTTTAACAACTGTAAAATAATTTATCTTAATTGCTCCACGATATAATTACGAATCTTAATTCTAACATATTAGATACAAATAAATAGAAATGAAGTTTTTGTCCACAACTTAAATATAACATACGAGACTTCATCAGATAATACAGATATGCTCACACACACCACACACATACAAACATATAGTGCAGTTATGCAATTATAATTTAATAAAACTAAATATTGCCATTTATATTTCATAAGTTTAATTGTAATTTTTCCTAAGAGCGGAGGCTCCCACTACAGGCACAATGTGTTTAAAGGGAGGCTCTAGCCACGAACTAATTAATGTAAAAAACCTTGTGAAGTCGATAAATATTATTATTATTATTATACATATATATATGATATAATTTGTAAATCCCTTAATCTACCCATTTCAATCTGTCTATACGAATAAATATTGCAGTGTTCGAACCAATATCGATACAATTTTGATGAGGCTCTAATGGGGATTTATTTCCAAATGACAATTTACACCTGTGTGTGATTTTTAAAGACCCTGTACAATCACATAAATGTGTAATAAAAAGGGCATAAGTACCAAAAGTACATAGAAATAAGAAATTGCTTAGTTAAGTGTACAGTTAACGTTAGGCTAGAGTTTATTGTACCCTCAATTGTTGTAAAAATACACTCATGTAGCGATTGCTTTTTCAAAAGGGATGTTATGGAGTTCCGTTATCGTAACCGTAACTTTGGGATATCGGAAGTAAAAATATATCCAAAATTTAAATCGACTCCGATATAAAGTTGTGCTCATAGGTTAGGTTTAAACCATTTTAAAATTAATATTAATACATGCACGAGACTGCGCGGTATTTCGGTAGATATTGGTAGAAATTATTTATTATTTGATGCAAGAAAATCACTAAACATGAAAATGTAAATTGTGGGCAAATTAATATCATTTGCCGGGTTGAATATTTGTTTAAATTACATTCACTTGATACAATTATACATATTGTATTAATTATAACCATTTTCCGGGTTAAATATTTGTTTAAATTACATTCAATTGATACAATTATACATATTGTATTAATACAAAGTATACGTTAAAATGTAAAATATATAAACGTAAAAATAAAACTTAAGAATAATATGACATCAATATCACTAAAGTAGTTTAAGTTTTTATGTCGGCGCTCCTATCAGAGTTGGACAGTTTACGTCTATGTTGCAAAGACCTTCTTTATAACGATATTTTGAGAAGTTAAGAGTATAAAGTTTTCGGTGGCCCACTTCAAAACTATGTATGTACATCCTTAGCTTCATGACACCTAAATTTTGATTAGTTTCTGCTAATTGAAGTGGTTATGGACGGGTAACATTTCTGTCCATTTATATCAGTTTATTTGATTTTTTTTTTATTAATTTTAGACAGATTTTGCCCCGGAAAATTTGACACGTGCCAATATCAGTAAATACGCAGTAAATCGCATAAGTAGTAGTTATATGCCGACCGTTATGACCTGTACGATCTTGGACCTTGACGCCTTCTTCCAAATAATTAAAATTGACTATTCATGTAAATGTATGTAAATTTTAATAATGGTGCTTGTTAGGTCAGTAGACCTTCCATTACGAAACGCATACTAATTGTCTGATAATAATGTCTAGGAACGGAGGAAGGCGTTTAGCAACCTTGCAGAGCTTTGTGTTTTAATATATAATAATATAGCAACGGAAATTTTATCCATCTTTGCGTCTTGGGAGGCTTGGTAGTCCTAAAGTTCTTTGAACATTGCCTTCATTTCAGTCATAAACTGGAGTAGTTCCTCGTTACCGCACTCGGGTCGCTTCCTCTTAAAACGGTGGCTTTAACCTTTATTAAGGCAGTAGCTACTAAAACTTCCGATGATCCATTTTGAGACACGTGTGTATTATTTCATACGGGTTGATAAACTTTCGCAATCGGCATCGAATTATTTGCTAACGGCTTTGTTTCAAACATTCATTAAGCAAGGTATTGTGTTTTCCGTGGCAATGGTGACATCGTTTTGTTGAAATGCACTGTTTGCTATTATGTCGAAATAAGCAATTAAGACATAATTTTAATTTATTCGCCGTTTGTAACTTTATATCCTTAGGCATATTGATAAATTTTGCACAGTTCGGGACCCCGTGTTCTTCTTTGCATATTGCACATTTATTAGTGCCTACGTGATAAGATTTCGGATAGCTATTACTATATGCACTGACACCTGGCTTTCTCCCGTAATTATAGGATTTCGGATTAATATTCGGAGTTAATTTTGGAGCGTGCTCTTGCTTCCTGCGGGAGGATTCAAGGCTCGTAAATTTATTTTCTAAATATAGCAAAAAATCTTTTAAAACTGGTAGATCCCGCGAGTTATTTAATGAATCTATATAGTCATTGAAGGTGTCGCTATCTAGCTTCTGAGATAAAATATGTATCAAGATAGGATCCCAGCTTGTTACATCGACTCCTAAATTAGTGATGGCATGTAGACTTTCCAATGTGACGTCATGCATTCTTTTTATTTGGACCGCTGACTGCTGAGACATATTAGGTATATTTAATAAAGTATTTAAATGAGATGTAGAAATTAGCTTCTTATTATTATAACGATTATTGAGAATCTCCCAACAAATATTGTAATTTGATGAACTTATCTGCAGGTGTTGAATGAGTCTCTCGGCTTCTCCGTGAAGCTTACCTTTGAGAAACTGCATTTTTTGAGCTGGTGATAACGATGGATTGTTATGTATGGCCTCGTTAAACACATCCTTAAACGACGTCCACTGCTGATACGTACCAAAAAATATTTGAATGTCCATTTGAGGAACCGATTTCTCCCTGTGCGATACAGACCACATTTTTTGGTTAATGGATTTCTTTAAATTGATAAAAGTATTTTCGTGCTTAGTAAACTCCATTTCATACTCCTCGTTCTCTCCGTTCAACTCCATATAAATATCCCAATGAAGGGAATCAATAGCTGACCAACGTGATTGTAGTTCTTTTAACACGTCCTCAAACTCCCACTTTTCATTCATGCTTTCCAACCGAATGTTTCCGGCCGTCCTCATAAACGCTGTGAAATTGACCTGCTGTTTACGTAGCATATCATCTAACTTGCTTGTTACTCCTTTAGCAACGAAGACTCGTGAAGACCCGGCCTTCGCTTCCATTGGTCGCTCTCTTGGTGCAGACATCTCAGACGTCTCCCCTGGCTGCTCTGCTGCTACTGCTGCTGCTGGTCGACCTAATCCTATCTCTAGCTGCTGTTGGTCGATTATATCTCTTGCCGTTTGATATAATTCCCTCGTGCTCTCATAATCAGAGTTAATAAAATAAGGATGATCTTTAATGCCAAACTTACACAGGTCCCTATGATTCTTCTCATAGTCTGCCCAATAGTTTTGTAACAACTCCAACCGTCTCCTGAAGTAGTCACATGTTCTTCTTTCTCCCGCTGTTTTCTTCAGATTAGTAATAAATTTTGCAATAGCTTCGTTTATTACGCTTTGATTGTCATAGATAGCTTCCATGTTTGTTTAGAGATGCAGTTCGTTAAATAAATGGAAAATTCTTACTTGGACAACGTTGCTTATGGTGAGTTCACACGACGCTCTCTCTACCTGCTGCTGCTTACTCTCGGCTCCCGGCGGCTGGCTGCTTCCCCAATAGTCTGACACTGCTCACGCTCACTGATCTACAGATCACTTGCTATACGGGTTACCAACTTTAAGGTCACCACGTTTTCGATCGCCACGAGGTAGAGCCACGTGGATTCGCGAAGTCTAACTTATACGCAAGGCCCCGCTTTTTTGACCTCCACCGCGCGCTAGATCAAAATTGCTCGAAGGACCAAAAATGTACAGTCCTTAGACGGCACAAATAATAAATGCTAAGATTTGATAGTTAAATATATATTTTAAATAAATTGCTACTATTGGGGAGTGTGTACGCTACGAGCGAACGATGCGAACTGGCTCGGGCAATGCCCCGCCGCGTGACCACGCGTTTGCTGACGCAGCACTACCCGTTGTACGTGTGACACACCGTACACCTACTAATAATATATAATTCGCACCATCGAATAATTTGTTTGCAATGGTTTATAAAATTACTTAAAATATGTCTTTGAACTGATAGTGGTATGTAAGCTGCACAGATTAAAAGTCGCTATTTTTTACAAAGATATTTAGCCCCACCCATAAGTCTTCGCAATCACCTTCGAAATACTTGTATTGCCTTGAGTTCAGCCTTTTATCCACTGCTAAAAGGCCATTGCGATTGTTATTTTTTATGTGTTTAGCATAGTAATTATTGAAAATTATTGACAATCATTTACTATTAGATTGTTATACTGCCGAGCATTGATCTTTATCTACAACTGGGGAGGGCGTTTCCTTTGAAGCAGTCGCTTGGACAAGTTTAACTACTGCTGTCCAACGACAAGGACAACAACCAATATTCTCAACATCTTAGCTTCATCAAACACCTTTTTTTTTTAAATATCTATTATGGCGTGGCCACAAATAAATGGAACACAGTACTTCTGGATGAGAAAAGGTTAGGAACAACTGTTTGATAGTAATGCTTTGTTGGCAGAACAAATGATCCGGAGTTCATGAAATGGCAGGCGGAGGCGGAGCAGCCGGCCGGCTGCGAGTGCTGCCGCCGCCGCGGCCGCCCCGCGCTCCCCGCCGCGCGCTTGTAAGGACACTTTGCTGGAACTCAGCATATGCTTTCTATAACATTCATATTCTATAACATTGTCATAATTCACAACTTCAGTTATTTTTACTGCAATATGAACTTAACTTGTGTTTGTTTTAATTGTTATTTTTGTTATTGTTATTAAATATATCGTGTGCTATGATACACTGACAAATTCTATTTATAATAAATTGCAGGAGTAGAATGGACACAGTTTTTGACCGACTGCTAAAAACAACAGCGAGCGCCAGCACCCAGTGCGGCTCGGCTGACGCGGCCACGCAGGTGTCCCATGGATATGTGACCACAGAGCCCGCCCCGCCCATTGCCCTCCCCCACGCCACGCGAACCGATGTCATGGAACTACCCCTTAAAGAAAGGTTAAATCAAAGCGACCACGCTAAGCAGCAGAAACACAATTCACAGGCAGACCATCAGAAACGCTCAAAACAATTCCTGAAGCGTAAAAGGTCGGAGAGTCCGAAACGAACCCGCGAGCCGACGGCCAAGAGGAGCCGGCGCGCCTCCCTGCCGCCCGCCGCCGACGGCGAGGACGGACCCTGCAAGGAGCTGATCATAGAGGAGGAGGACGTGGCGCTGCTGCGGAGGTTCATTCTGGGCAGCAAGCGCAAGCCGTTCGAAATGGACCTGCAGCGGTTCGACGAGGACGACGACTACAAGCAGCGAGTGTTCTTCCGGCTGAATCCTATCGTGAACATCGCGCGGAGCCGCCGCGTCGAGCGCATGATCCGCGAGCAGCGCAGCCGCTCCCGGGAGGTCTCGCTGAAGGACTTCGTCACGGTGCTGGGCCTGCAGAGCGTGGCGGAGCGCTCGCCCCGGGAGGCGGGCGGCGGGGAGGGCCGGCGCTCGCTGCGGAAGAGGGAGGCCAAGACGCGCAGCCTCGCGGACATCAGCGACACGGACAAGGAGAACGAGGCCGACCTCAACATGAGGACACGATTCAGAAGAACCGAGGTGCTAAAAGAGCGGGATAGTAACGAAACGAGGATCAAATTGAACGGCGATGCGAGCGAAATGGAGAAGCTAGCGACGGTAAAGGCCGGTACTGAGAATAGAAAACTAACTCCGAATAGGCCGCAGCGAAGCAGTCGAGGGGCTGCGGTTGCGGGCGCGTCGGGGACGGGAGCGGGGGACGGCGGCAGTGAGGGCGGAAATCGGAAGGGGGCGCCGAAGCCGGTCGCGAATGCCAAGAAGTAAGTTCATAATTTTTTTCATTACCACAATGGAGGGGCCTCTTTCTCGACCAATTTTCTCGTGATGTATTTTCGGAGCGCTATGGTAATAAACAAATCAAATCAAATCTTTTATTTCATCATAAGGTATATACGTACACTCAATGAACGTCAAATTTAATTCGGTACATCGGCTTTGAGCGCCCTTTTGGCTAAGGTTGGCCGAGAGAAAAAAGCCGGCGGAAACGCATAGGAGACAGAAAAATGCCAGGCTCCAGAGGTCTCCATCCGAACCGGGGTCCTTAAGACGATTAAATAACAGGTTTCGATCGATAAATACAAACGATGTCGAAAAGTAAAATGAAGAATAACAAATAATCAGTCGGACGTGTGCGCAGGGGCGGGCGCGAGTACTCGGCGCGGGAGGACGCGGCCGTCGTGCGGCTCGTGCGCGCGCCCGGCCGCGCGCGCCGCGTCAACGGGAACCGGCTCTGGCGCGAGCTGCAGCCGCTGCACCTCGCCGGCACCGGCCACTGTGAGCGCCCTATACTGTAACTCATACCGATCTCCTCGAGCTGATGCTTTGTTGAAAAATACTCCATCCTACTTAGCATGTAGCGATGTAACATTGCGCTTGTATAGAAATTGACTAAAATTTTAATGTGACATAAGGATGGGGTAATCTCTCAATGTTAACATAAGCTTTTCGTACCCCGTCTGTAGCATTCCTGATTACATTAATAATTCGGTAAAGCTGACCGTTAAGTTGGAGTATCCGTCCCGTCCGCAGTCCGCTCGTGGCACTCGCTGCGCAACCGCTACCTGCGCTCGCTGCTGCCGCGCCTGGCCGAGCTGCTGCCCGAGCGCGAGGCCGCGCGCCTGCGGGCCGACGCCGCCACCGGTCAGTGCGTCTCGTCTCTGCTCCCCCTGCTCCGCCACGTGGCTACACGACCGGGACCGACCGCTTAACGTACCCTCGGAAGCGAAGAAGCTCGCATAAAACTTAGACCTTAGTCCCCGATGCCGGCCGCGATCAACGTTCTTTAAGAACGTCGACGTTATTGTAGATCGGTTGAGATGATAGAATGGTTAAACTGAAAGATTTTGGAAGAAATTGCTAAAAAAAGTCTTTTAAATTCGACCACATATTGACTGCTTCTCTTGTTGCAATTTTACCTAGATGATGATAATCGTTTCCTGTCAGAGGGCATCTCTTTCGTTGTTAAAAATAATTTCCACGCTAAATACGTTACAAAAAATCGACTATAATCGCAACGTCAACTAGTCTTGGATTGTCACAAATATACCAATATCTCATGATTTTTCTATTCAATATTGAGCACTTCCTTTCTGTATGTTCGAAAACCCAAGTTCCTCTGCCAATGAAATTAAAATTGGAAGTATCCTTTATCTCATAAAAAGGATTGTTCCGAATCAGTTGATAAATGACGCAGATATGAGGTAACAAAAATGAATAAAAAATACAACTGAATTGAGAAACTTTTCCTTTAGAAGTCGGTGGAAAGGGATGCATATGTTGTTACCTAAGTCTTCTATCAAATTAACAGAGATTGTATATTAAATTTGACATAACACTTTCCATATTCGCTTCATGTACATTAATACGCTCCAATACCACAAGCATGTACATGTCGCAGGCGAGCTGAAGGCGCGCAAGGACTCCTCGCGCGGAAACTCCTTGTTCGCCGAACCGCTCGTGCGCAGCGCCTGGTCGCGCCGGCCCCGAGCGCCCCCGCCCCCGCCCTCCCCGTCCCCTCCCCCAGCGCCCCCGGACCCGCCCTCCCCGGGACGTTCCCTCTTAAAGCTCCGTAGTCGCTCCCCCCGACCCTCCTCCTCGTCCCGCTCCCCCTCCTCGGCGAGCGCGACCGTCCCCTCCAGCGACTCGGACGCCACGCCCTCGCCGCGACGGCTCCGGTCGAGTACAGGGAGCCCTTCGAAGAGAGGTACGTTTCTTGGACACGAAATCGAATATCGAATTCGATCGCTATTTATAACCCGCTATCCATGAAGTATCGAATCGTTCAATATATAAATGCATATTTATACCGGTGTCGGAACTGCAGGGTCGCAGTGGAAGGCGGGCGCGCGGCTGCTGCGGTCGGCGGGCGGGTCCCCGCGGCGCTCGCCCACGTACGCCGAGGTGACGCGGCGGTTCGCCTCGGGCTCCGCCTCGGGCGCCGCCTCGGGCCCGGGGCGCTCCGCCCCCGCGCCGCGGCCGGGCGCGCGCCGCCTGTACAACCCGCGGGCCGCGCTCTGACGGCGGCCGAGAGAGCGCTTCCGACGGGCGAATCGTGTTGAATTACGTGCATCCAATTAATGCTTGCGAGTGAATTGGACTAAATGTTAAAATTGTGTGCCTTTTATATATAAAATTTTAAGTGATGATTTTGAATTGAGGAAAATCGAGTTGGATTTATACGAATATTGTTGTATTCTCTCGCCCTACCCATGTTTTAAAATAACCTGTTGTTGTTAGAAATATTGGCAATATGACTAAATTGACAAATATGACTGATGTAACACCAATAAGTAAATTATTGTACTGTATAACTATTTAGAAAGTACTTAATTTGTATAAAAATTGATTGCTAAACTGGTACTTGTACTCCAACTTACACTCTTTCAGTAACCAAAATATAAACAAGAAGCCATTATAAAATGTAAAATTCCCTTAATAATTGATCATGAACGTCACAAATTCGGGCGACTCTAGAGACTGGAGACGTTTTAATTTCAACTGTACTTAAGTATTTAGTTTTAACAAAACTGATTTAATTTCTTTCTTGAATAGAAGCATATAATTTTTCTTTTCTGAAATAATATAATTTATTTATAATGTTAACATATTTTATTTGTCATTCACAGATCGTAACATGTCACTTAACTTTGGTTTCATGTTTAGTTAGTGAGCGAGTTTATTGTAGAAATAAAAAAATGACACTACAAATTATATACTCGTATGTAATTATTTACTGTTACTTCAGGAAGGAATATTTTATTTTGTTACATGATTATTGGTTGATCACTGCAATATATTATTTGTTATAATTCACCGATAGATCACTAGTTTGCAATACAACCTCGTATTCTATAATGTGAATATGATAGAGCAGTTGTCATATGAGTTTTTTAATATACAATATGTCCTCAAAGGTTATGAGTACTTATTATATTTTATTTTTGTGTTTACGTGTTTAATGTAACTGCTTCATACAGGGTGTTTTTTCAAAGAGTATCCAAATATTTTGACATATTCTATACATAAATAATGTTATATAAAAAATGTCAAAAGTTTAAAATCACTCTTAATTAGTTAACTACATTAATTCTAAAATATCCGAAAGACTGCGTATTGTATGGACATAGATAATAATAAGAACACAAGCACTAACGCACACAAACTCGTGATATGTATGCCGCACGCACACAAACTAATGTTTATAACCAACAAATGTAACATAATAAATCAGTTTAAGATTCCAATTTTTCCTTCATACTTTTCACGGGCTGAGGACCGCCATAATGAGCAAATACTTACTACCTACGTTACTATTTTTTTTAAACTAATTAAATACGCATTTCATTTATAATGGCGTATTTAAAAAAATGGAATCAACTATTTAAAACAATGAAACTTACCTATTTATGTCCCTTATAAAACACACTGGTATTTACATTATCTTCATATCACTGGTTATTATATTGAACAGTTTTTGAAATAACTGTTCAATATATGAAGCAGCTCTCTAAGAGCTATTTAGATAAGGCTGGGAAACACCCGAACTAGCTAGTAGTCAAAGCAGCCGGCTACATCCTTGCCAGGGATGCGAAGGCCCTCCACAGGCGTCCCAAACATGTTCTAGACTATCCAGACTAAGCCAACGTCCGTACCTTACAGGAGGTGCCCTTGGATCAGCCGCAATCCCAATTTAATAAGAGGCGGACGGCCAGGACTCCGGCACTTCGCTGGGTCCGTAACCTTCCC
>DWJS01000335.1:0-11857 GCA_018248975.1 Codatractus imalena | reverse complement strand
AGCAGAAATATAAGTACCTGTAACAATAAAATAATTGATTAATGAAAAAGTCATACATATTCATACTTTAATAATAACTTAATACTTGTTAATAATACTTTAATAATTACTTTAATAATACATATTCATATATATATAGACTTATTTTATTACTTTATTAATGTCAAAAACCTCGTTGATTCTTATAACATGTGTTGTATTTTAAATAGGTATATTGAGTAACTATATTTTTTCGCTTAAATAACAATATACAAGAGACAAACTTTTTAGGGTTCCGTTACCTAAAGGATATCAACGGAACCTTCTTGCAATGGCTCTGCTGTCCGTATGGCCTATTGTCAGTCTGTCAGGCTGTAACTTGTAAACCGTAATAAGAAGACACTTTTTTCACAGTGTACTATGGGTGTTATAACAAGAACTAAAAAAAATAAAAAATGGTAATAATAATTGTCTATAAGAATCCACGTCATCTATTTTGCTACTGCGAGGATGTGGAAATACCCACATAAGTGTGATATAATAATATTATGTTATGTAACGGTAATTATAAAACGTGTTTTCGTTTGGCGTTTTTTTCTCGATGTTAATAACTTTGGTACGGAACCCGTATAGTGCGTGTCTGAATCTCACTTAGCCGATTTTTATTTACATTCACAGCTAACTATTTGAACATATTAACATAAAAAGGTGCAGTTATGTGTGTTTCAAAGTAGCACATAAAGATCTCAAATAAAAATAAGAGAAATGTACCTCCTTATCGTCTATAGATACTCGTACATACTCAGTCGTTTAAGAAATCGATCGATCTCTCGAGTAACACTTATTTCAATTGCACACATGCATCATTAGAATGGCGGTTAATGTTGAGATAAACTACCAAATGTTGAACGCATTTACAGCGCTACTGAAGTACCGCATTAATTACTTAATTCACATCTGCTTTTAATGAATGCCCGCCTATGCCTTTACATGTTCTCATGAAAATCTTACAATTTGACGTAACAATTCTTGATGTGGGTTAATGACAAGCAACTTGAGAAATCTATTTCCGCTAAATCGTAACATCCCGTACAGAATTTATGTACCTTCTATTGAAGTGTCATAATTTATCAAGCGATATATTTTCGTATTTTTATAACGTATCTGATGGCTTCTAAAAATGAATTCCGGTACGTATTCAAATTTATTATTAAGCTAGTAGCTAAAGCTTCCTCCTACACGAAACAAATTGTTAGTCTGTCAATATAAATATGCAAACTTTAAATATTTAAGTAATTTTTCGTGGAAAAATACTTGATACAATCGACTTTGACTGACCATACAATCACTTACTTTGCTCATAACCTAATTTCTATGCAAGAAAAGTCGCGGGCACAAGCTAGTAAAAATATGTAAATACTAACTTCATCATCAACACATTACGGTTTCAACGATATGTTCTCTCAGAGTGAGTAGGGTTTGTATCATATTCCACCACGCTGGCCAAGTGTTGATGGGTAGATTTCACACAAATTTGACAACTGTTTTTTAGCGGATCTCTCGTACTATTCCTTTCTCTTCACCTTTAAACCAGTGATAATTATTAATTGATTTCAGATACGCACATAATGTTAATAAATCAGTTGCGTGTCTAGGATTCGAAGCCCGGACCCTGATCTGAGATGCCGAATGTCAAACCACAAGGCTACCGCTCCCAAAACCAACGTAACACAGTCTAATTCTAAAAATCGATTAAAAAGTTACAGCGGGCAACTCGACAGACAGATGCTCCCTTTTGTCCATCCAATCTGTCGTCTTGGTATCCCTCCAGATATAAATAGCTCTAAGTGGCAAAGCCGCCGACTAGGGCCCTTCGCCCTCCGAGATAACATCGCATTAGGGCACTGGAGAAAAAATATTCCGCCGCTACTGGTTTTTGTCATATTAGCCGTGTGACTATTCTCTTCTATGTATATTAAAGGTAAACGTAATTGGTATACATAGATATATGCTATATCCATAATAAACATAATACCAAACTATGTACACATTGTTATTTATTGTTAACTGATAATAGTAAAATATGTCTTAGTAGATACATAAGGTTACATATTTTTAATTACAGTTATAAAAATCATATAAATTTTAGGGAAATTTTGGTAACGCGATACTTTCGAGGTAGGAATCAAATAGCTTATCTATTTTACTGCCTTCAAAGTCACCTTTGAGGGAAACTAATACCCACACTGGTAAAATAAATCTAAATTCACCACTAAGGAGTCTGCTTGGCCAGGAATCGAACTTGAAAAACGTTATCAGACCGTAGCGACCGCCCGTTCACCCCGTAAACTGCATTACATTTAAATTTTCAGGCTAATTTCTTAAATATCAAAATGTCTCACATTATTTAACTGTTTAAGATTATTGCTCAATTTGGACATTAAATCTTAATCTGTCAGCAATCTAAGGTAATGAGTGAATTACGTAATCACGTGTGACATACGTACGTTGTAACGGCTCAATTAACGGTTGAAACATTAATCAGTTTAAGTGTTGACCGCAGTGTAAACTCACCCTAATATTTACAATTAGTTAAGCCACGCTAACATATTTTTTTCAATGACTGAAACTTTATGTCCGATTGATGACCATTCGTGTAGGAAAATGAGCACCATGCATTGAGGTTCAGGTTCAATCTCTGACATTTTTTTACGATGTTTTTTATGAAAGTTTAGCGGTAAGTCGTTATTGTTGTCCATGGATATCTAGAATCGATGTTGAAAAGGACTGAAATCCTCTCTAAATTGCTATATCTGAAGACTAAGCTCGAATGCCTTGTCTTCCTGAATTACCACACATCAATGTCAGGCCATAGTCAAGTCATTTTTAAAACTTAATGTTATTGAAGAATAGACATTCAAAGCTTAAGGAAAATAATTTAAATAGTAACTGCAACTAGAGACTAGAGGTCAAGTAGTTAATTTTAAAACTTTTGGAATACCTTACTGTCTCCTGACACGCTATGCAGAGATCGTCCTTAATTAGAAGGTTACTGACTTTAAATACCATTTTAATGAAGATAAACTATATTACTTCCATTGATACTTTCTTAAAGTATAAATAACCAAGTTTAAATGTATAAGTACACTGTAATGTATATTTTTGGGCCATAATTCAATCTATGTCATACCCTCAAGTACTACCCACTTTTGTATGAAAGTCCGATCAAGAATTATTTACCCATATCCATGATGAGTATAAATAGACAGACAGATAAATAGACAAAAATATAGCCGTATGACTAATAACAACACAGTTTCCTAACTCATTAGCTGCTGGGTAACTAATTACTCAGATTAAACCAAGCAATCAATTCCTATCAAACCATTGATTAAAATCCGGTAAGCCGGTTCCTAGTTCTTCAAGTCATAAGCCTTTTGCAGGTAACCTTTTAGAATATATCATATATTTATTATTCAAGCGAATTTACTTTATCTAAATTATCTAGTCATATAATCAAAAAGAAATAATCGGCTAAACTCTTTCTCAAATTTTGTTTTAAGTATTTGCTACATGCTAGGTAGGTACATGGTACCCGAAAACAATAAATTGATATCTTGTCTATGTTTGATTGAATAGTCGGTAATCACGTTCAAATTAATGAATGGATTTTGATAAAATTTTGTATGATAATAATATATGATTAGGGTCGTAAACAAAATGCTTTTTGGAGCGGAAAGACCTTTCTTTCTCATGGCAAAATAAAAAAAATATTAGAAAAAACTACTTTGTTATGCGATTGGATTGAGACGATTGATTGATAGGCTAGTTTAAAGTCTTGGAAATACAAAAGGCGGTATATAGCAGGACAAAATCTGCCTAGACCCACTATCTCATTACTGCAAATTTTTCTAATCATATGTTCTTTGGTAATTCGCGTGCCCATATATATGAGTAAGAAGATTAATGATTTGTAACCAATCTAATTTTAGAGGTAACATACCAATGAAGGTTAATTAATGAATCGTATTAAAAAGTCGTTAATTATTAATGAACTGTATTCACGAGTCATTTATTATGTTCACTACCTCTAATCGTTGCCAGATCTTTATTCGGTTTAACTTAACAAAAATATTTGTGCCAGTACGTTAGTTAGTTTAAGAATACATACATCTCAGAAATACAGTTAATATTAAATTAATAATATTGTAACGAGAAAGTAAATTAATAATATTTACAATCAATAATTAATTAAATTAATAATATTGTAACGAGAAATAATTTTGTAATCGAGAAAGTGGTCGGTTCAAATCAACTATCAAGAAGCTAAAATCAATTTGTACACGTGTACACTTTCGCAGATATATTAAGAGAAATTACTTAAACGAAACGCCAATTCAATATCCTCTTTCTAACTGGTTCTCAGATGGCATTTGACACTTGTTCGTACATTACGCAACTTTTCCTTGGTTTATGTATAGGTTTCTATAAAAGAAACTATATGTTTTTTTTATAGATTTGAACCAAATTTTTAGGGTTCGGTGCCCAAAGGTGCCGGAAACGGTGCCGGAACCCTATTGCTAAGGCTTAGCTGTCCTTCCATCCGCCAGAACCATATTAGTTACAAAGTAAAAAAAATTACATAGTTTATACTACTATAGCCGCTAAAATAACAAGCAATAAATCAAAATAAAGTGCAAAGTAGTAAAACGTCATATACTATAACATTACGATAATGTGTGACTACCTACATGAAGGGTAATGTAATATATTACGATACCTGGCGGTATTTTTACATCTTGCGCTTGCCGGTAAAGACGTGATTTTGTGTGGCGGTTTTGCTTGAACTTAATGTCAATGCTACGGAACCATACATGCGGAGTCTGACACGCACTTTGCCAATTTTTACAGATAAACATGTAAATCCAAATATGTTTCCGTTAATATTTTAGTTTTTATATTGAACCACTATATATTAATAGTGAAATGACTAACTTTTTCCATAAAATAATTTTCTTACCAAACATTAAACGCCGCGGTAATGCAGTATAAATTTCTTGCGCACGCAATTATTTGACTGTCTTCATTATTATTCATAATGTTAATTATGGATAAGTATGTTATTATCTGAAATGAATTCTTTACATACCTATATTCAGTTTAGGTAAAGTTAAGACGAAATGTCTTAATTAGTCAAAATATGTTACAAAATTGTATAAAAATACATATTTTTCTAGCTTTTATACTTTACTGTTTGGTTCGTGGAGCACGAGGAATCTATGTGAGTATTTTGGTTCTTAGTAATTAACTTTAGCGAATAAAAAATACCATCTCTAACTATAGGTTAATTCTACTCTAAAAAAACCTTTCATGCGTGTCTCATCTAAACATAAAAAATAACTGACCGATAACAGTCAACAGTACATAGAGGATATACGAGAAATACAGTAATTGGGTGACTTTATTAATAGAACACAATAGAAGTCAAAGCAATGTATTTTAGATTTTTTAGTCTTTGTATGTGAGTTTGTTCGCTCTAATCTCTGAAATGGCTTTACCGATTCTGGTGCGGGTTTCACTAATGTATAGTGAAAACCGTCACTTAAAAACTACACTAACCAGAATTCAAACAACTTTGTTTGGTTCGAAGATTCCCTCGTTCAGGGAATATAATAGATTAAAAGAAAGGTAAATTAAAGTAATAAATATAATACTTTTTATACTACAATGTATCTTACATTCACATTAATATCCATTCTCATCTCTCATATTCTGTCACAGTCTGAATTTTCTAAAAGAATCACAAAACCCTTGACAATTAGCATTGAAATAAATACTACACACTCAATAGCGTTTCACAGATAAATTATTGAAGAATACAATCTACCCACATTATGTTTATCGTCTTTAATCGTTTTCAGGTTTTTATATCTTACAAAAACCATGTGCTTCACAAGAACAATCAGGAGTACAAGAGAGATGAAAATAATTTACATTTATACCTCATTTATTAATTATCATGTTAGTACACTTTGCTTACTAAACGAAGCGCTTTTACTTTGCATAGTAAGATGAAATGATACATTACAAATAGTAATTCAAAGAAACTTGCAGGTGCGAAATATAATCTAAGATATAAATGGGAACTGTAACCTTTTTATGGCATACCCATATAAACTGATCATTAACATTTTTTTAACATTCAGAACGAAAGTAATCGCTCTGCATGTATTAGATAAAATTATTAATATTTATAGCTAATTAAAATGTGCAAGAAGTGTAAGTTATAGCTTACGGGCAAGAGTATGTAATCAATTATCATGTTTGAGTAAAATTATGACGACAATGCAGTGTAGTTAACTCAAAGAGGCGTAACAATTACAGTAGCAGACATCAACAGATAGTATGTAGATATAATAGCTAGATGTTTTGATTTAAAAGTTTTTGTTACCAAGTAATTAAATTGATAATGTAATGACGCAGTATTTAATAATTCTGTTGCTGACGTCGATCGTTTTTAGCGATAAGTCTTCTTGCCGCCCACTTCCTACCTCTGCCTTGTTTCTGGGTGGTTACGTACAACTTTAGCAAGAGCAGGTGGTTGTAAAAATTCTTTATTTCCTTTTAAGTTCGATGAAGCAAAATAGCTTCGAGCCGATATCGAGATAATGTTTAGATTGGATTGGAATCTGCTAACAATGTACGGCCATTTTGGTGGTCATTATCGAGCATTAGATTTTAGATAGGGATCCAATCTCGATAACGGCGTTCTATGGCAATATCGAGAACATCGAACGTTCAGTCTAATAGCGAATTCCCGTCACAGACCGTTCGGTTCAAGGGTCTTATTCCGTAGGCGTTAAATCCACTAATACATTTCGAGCTCAGTGTCGACATCGAGCAAAAATCAGGGCGAGCGGCGCCGCCCTGCATAGCAAACAGGCTGAATTGAACGAAAATTTTCTTCACTACTACACTTCCTAAATTTTGAGCCAATATTCAGTGTTGGTGTTGTTAACTTTACGACTTAAAAGTTCATTCTCCTTTTAAAATATTGGAAAGATCAACTTATTATCTTATATAGCTTGAGTTTATTAAAGAGTGAGTATACGTAACTGTATAATTTCTAAGAATGTAGCTCATTATCCGTAAAAATACATGGCAAATGTTTAACGCAACATATCGTTAATATAAGCATCTTAATTCCTGACTGCTAATAAGCGTTTGCGAAAGGGTCCGGTGTGTGGACTTATAAGTAATATGTGTGGCGGCGTGCGTCAAATGCGGCTTATACGGCTTGTGATATTATATACAGTTTTGTAAATAAGTACCATTATTTATTTACTAGGTTTTCTTTTTTTCTAGCTTTTAAAAATAATTTATAAAATTATTTAAATTAAAAACTGTAACCCGGGTACGGAAAGAATCTTTTTTTGTGACCATACCATAATAACTTAAATTTTTCCCTTTAAGAAATAATTATATATCTAGTGCTTATCGAACCGACTAGACTAACACTAGTATACTTTATATTAGACAAGGGATATGATACGAATCCCCAAAGAGTCTACTCGTACGATTGAACTTGCGATGCATTTTATTCATAGACAATTCTAAGTTAAGTTTGTTCATACATTACCAGAACTTTGAAAAATACGAGTTCGATATAGGCGTTACGGTAATAACAAAGAAGTATTGCGGCTGCGGCATGCGTCTGTAACTTTAGTGGCCGACCATTACATAACAATTTAAAATAGCCAGCGTGCCCTACAACAAGAATTTCTGTGTTTGCAGTCACGCGACGTATTCCGTGTTGTCTACTGAGATGAGGCAGATAGGAAACTAGCGTTTGCTTAATTGGCTCCTATAAATATAACTAAATGTAATTCCCTCTTCTTGGTAATCGTTTCGGTAGGTTAAATGAGGATGGCTTTGTGCAGACAATCAATGGCCACATCTTGTTCCAGAAATGCTGATAGTCGCGTGACATTTAGATTTTCATCTTGAGCTGTTATCGATTTCTATAACATTTCTAAATGCAACGCCTGTTTGTTGTTTAATCTAGACGTATGTCACGGCATGTTTAATGAAAATGACGGCGCAAGCGCAGATGGCTAAAGTTGCTGCTACAACTGCGCTGAGTTCCAAGTTCAATTTCCGACAAAATGTGTCAATGTTTCTTATCCGTGTGGACTGTGAAACTTTAATAAGTAACTGTTTAGACTTAATATGTATGCTTAGATGTTTTTATTTATGCTTTTACGGAAATCTAAATATATATAAATCGAAGAACTGACTGACATAGTGATCTATCAACGCGCAGCCCAAACTACTGGACGGATCGGGCTGAAATTTGGCATGCAGGCAAACGTAGGCAAAGCTAAGAAAGGATTTTGATAAATTCAACCCTCATGGGGATAAAATAAGGGACGATGGAGGATGTAAATGTATTAGTTTGAACCTAGCAGTAACTAATGGAACGAATAAATTAAGACGAACAAAATATTTTTTAGTGCTAAATGTTGACCACGCGAGCGAATCCGCGGGAACTGCTAGTAGTAAATATATAAATACCCTGGAAATTAAGAAATGTCTTATAAAGATTTCCCTCCAGAACAATAAAAGATATGATATCGGTGTTGCAAATCAGAATTTAGTTTTATAATGCAAAAAACGGAACATATGAGTCAATGTCTATGAATGGAGGAAACTTGCAAGATTTCTAATGGCGGTCTACCTGCTAATTTAGTCGGTTATATTTTATTCTGGCCTTGCTAACGGTGGCGTAGCCTTGAGTAGATGAGAACCGAAGCAATAAATAAATAAAAACTGGATTTCCAATTAAGGGCACCCGAATGTCAACGTCACTCTCGATGTGGTCCGAGAATATTCATCAATGAAACCGTGTTTGAAACCGGTTCCAGCTGGTTGGATTTTCGGATGTTTTCGAATACCAGGATGTTAGGTTTTTTTGGTTTACACTACTGAATGTATCTTGTATATACGGATTGAACACTTTGGACCAAAAAACTTAGTGCTACGTGGGTATTGAAGACTATGAATATTATTTACTTATCTCGTTAAACATTTTCCAGTATGGATTATGCATTATATAATTAGTTGTGTTAAATACACATTTTTTAATAACAAAATAGTATAAAAATATTTCATATGCTTAAAATACAAATCATTTTTCAAAAATCTTCGTTAGTACAAGATCTTGTACCCTGGGTAGGGTAGTGTAGTGTTTCGTATCGAAATAGAACCCTATGGCTACGTTGTCCGTCTATATGTTTGTCACAGAACTGTTATGAACAGATTCCTATATGAATCCACGTATTGAGCCGTGGCAAGGTTATTTGAGTACCCACATGAACGAAAGACTTTTACTGACATTTACTTATGATATTCAGCAGTATATCAATTTATTGCTCTTGAAGCTTGAATGTTTTTGTTCGGCGTTGTTAGATCGATCTTAATAACTTCGGTCCGGAACTCATTGTATGCTAGTCGACTCGCACTTGACCGGTTGCATTGATCGCAACAGCTTTCCATAAACCGGTATTTATGCGGTAATTTATACCTCCGTTAAATTGGCAACATTTTAATTCGCTTAGTTCATGCAAATTGGATCTATCGTTGATTGATTTTAATTACGAAGACACAAATCGTAAGTCAGAGTGCTAATTCTATCAAATCACTAACAAATTACATTTATTAATTTATTCGTAATGAAGATATTATGTGCAGATAATGGTACTTTGATTTCTTGTTAGTATTCATGGCTGAGATTATTGGACTTAACCTAATAATCGTTTTTATTAGTAAAGTAAATAAATATATAAAATTCCAGGTGGGTTTGATATAAAATAAGATATTTGAATTTAAGCACATATTTATAAGTATTATAAATTATACCTTTTCCATACAAATTGATGATTATCCAAACAGACTTAGAGCAAAAACAAGTAAAAATTTCGGTGTCCGGCTGGCCAGGTCTCAAACCTGGAACCCAGCGTGTCAGACTAGAATGGTCAAAAGAGAATTATTTGTATAAATATGTATTCGTTCATTTTCGCTAAATTTTAAACGATTATTCGATACAAATCCACCCACGATATATGTATATGTGTGTGTATCTTCCGGCGTGAATTGATGATTTTCGTCATGTTTTGTTTTGTCAGAAAAATCAGTTCGATTGTTTACAAATGTCAGAGAGTGTAGAGAGCGAGCGAACGGTGTTTATTTTGGTTGTCGGTTCAAACTCAAGTGTCGGGATTCCCCCGCAGTCAGCTGGGCCATTAAATCCTACTTTACGACACACTTGCCCACCGCGCTCGCCCAACAACCGTTTATTCCCTCGTAATACTAACCTTAATTGGCGTATTGAGCTTATAGCGGTAATTGGTTGTTTTATGATTGTTTCTAAGGATATCACACACGTTGTGATTCGACGCTGCGATGTTACCGCGTTGCAAACGACGTTTTGATGGCTGCGTCCGTCTTTTGAAGAGTCAAGTCTTTATAAGTGAGATTATATGGTAAGCGCCAAATATGCATTTTATTTCATAAAAATAACTAGCTGTTGCTTAAAATTTACTCGCGACTTTGTGTGGGTTTTAATAAAGTCTTTTTATAGCCCTTTAATTTTTAGCCGTCTTTCTCTACTTATAAACTACCTACCTGCCAAAGTTCAGTTTCGTAAGTCTAGTATTTTCGAAATTTTGTGTTTAGTGAGTAAACGAATGACGTTTTTCTTTTATCAATTAAATTCATATTATTTAATCTGTTTAAAGACGTCCTGACATCCTACTAGGAATCGCACATATTTTTAATTGCATTTTACTGTTTTTCTACTTTATTTCGGCCAGACATAAGTATAGGGATAATAAGCTTGTATATTTTTTGTAAAACGCGCGTCGATTTAAAAGCCGCGCTCTTTAAACTCCTCGTGTGCAAACGTCTTAAAATATCTAACACTATGTAGTCCGATCGTTTGAGCTTTACGATCTTGCTCGACTAGTCTTTTGATACACTTTTTTCTACTAATCCCCTTAATAGTGCCAGCTTTAACACCGTATCCAGTGTGTTTGTGACCTTACCTCGTCTGTTTTATTGGTTACAAGCATATTAACGACTTCCTACTAAATATGTTTAATTGATTCTTCGAAGATTTATGGATCTGGCCCAGAAAATTAATATAAAAATATCCTAATTAAACGACATTTATAGAATAGTATTTAAAAAAATTATTTACTAATATTTTTCGGGTTTCATTTTATAAACGTTCAATACAACAAAGTGACAAATAATTGTCAAACATTGCTTATTACACAGTTACCTACATACTTTTACCTCCGAATTTTAGAATAACAATCTTGTAACCAAGGATGTTATTCAGTTCAGAATAGCAAAATAACGTCCTTGCTACCAAATTTAACAACAATAGGCAATTTGAAATTCGTGCAGCAGCTGACTGTAATATTAATTTAAAGTCAAAAACAATAACACCATGACAACGTGCACAATATTTTCACTTGCAATTTCCCCATTTCCATATTCCAGCGGTCCTGCAATATCACTTTCATGTTTTCGTGTCGCTCACAGCGCCCCGTAAATTCGGGATGCCTGATTCTGTGCACTGTGTTTTAATTACTCGTTTCGCGAATGATTTATATCATAAACGGGAGTGGCACTAGTGTTGTTCCGTTTGTGGTGTTAGATAGCGGTTTCGATTATTTTCGGTTATTTTACGGTTTTGTTTTCGTTTCTTAGGATCTTGATATTGGCTTTGCTTGTAACCGGTTTTATCTATTATGTTCTAGATCAGTATTTCATACTTATCTTTATAAATTTGGCACCTATATAAAGTCAAGTT
>DWJS01000334.1:0-11860 GCA_018248975.1 Codatractus imalena | reverse complement strand
ACGTGGTTAGAGGCAGCGAAAAGTTACAGAAGGACCATGGTAAAATGAAACGTGAATATGAGACCCAGATGCCACTCGAACAGAACATAGTCGAATCTATCAAGACTTTATCCACGATGAAGATTAGGGAGATATTGAGGTGAGATTAGTTAACAGTTTTTGAGAAATCAGTTGTTAACTTGTATTACAGACTATTACACGGACAATGAAATGAGAAATATTAATCTAGATTTTGTGTGCGCATCTCAAAAAATCTAGTGCATATATTTCGATATTTGTTTTTAGTTTTACTTGTTAGATACTTAGTCTTTATCTAAAAAACTATTATCACGATATCTTCATCGAATGTAAAGTTATAAAAGTTTTACGAAACTAGGACTTTTATGAGCACTACGCGTTCAACGATCAGTGTCTTTGTGTAACGATGTCTTTGTGTAAGAACCTTTTTTTCTTCTGTACATGATATATTTTTAGTAACAGTAAAAAATGCAGACGAAGTCGTGAATATTCTTACTTAACGGTGAAGGGAAACATTGCAAGGAAACCTACATGCCTGAGAGATCTGAACAAAATAAATTGTCTTAGATTGTGGAGGCTACCAATCTAAACTTGGTCAGCATGGTGAAGTATGACCTAAACCCTTCTCACTTTGAAGAGAGACCCAGCAGTGGAACAGATGGTTGACGATGTAAAGATGTCCCTGAATGGCAGTGATTAGGAACTGCATGACCTGTTCTGAAATAGTATTTCTCTTTTCCCATTTCAATGAAATTAAGAAAATTGTCTGGTATTTTCAGCGATTCCACCCACGACAAAACTTCCCGCGACCTAGCGATTCAGGAGCTTCGTAACACAGTCCTAAACCAAATGAGGGACACCGAAGTTGACGTGGCTCAGCTGCAAGACTGCTTCAACGGCCACCTACGGCAGACCTTCAGGGATATGATCTTCGAAACTGACACTCGCTGCGATGGAAGACATCTCGACGATCTGCGAAACATTAGTTGTGAAGTAAGATATCGCTTAGAGTATTCTCTGCGATTCTTTCGATGGAACTCCTCAATTTTAATAGGCACAATTATGAAATATAATTAAAATTTGGCAGTATATATAGCAATTACCAGGCGACCAAAGCCAATTAGGACAGTGACACATATATAACACATTTTTCATTGGATTATAAGGGCACTATTACCTTAAAAAAGAAACTCAATTGCGATAATATTCCCAGGTATCATTGTACGAACCGCTCCACGGCAGTGCGCTTTTCCAACGCGGACAAACACAAGTCCTCTGCACGGTCGCCTTCGACTCTCCCGAGAGTGCCTTGAAGTTGGATCCTCTTACGATGATCACGAGGTTAGTACTTAAGTCAGTTTTTCGTAAACCGCCTCCAGAGGAACATTCTAAGTTTCTGATTCGTCCTAAAGTAAATTTACTATCGTAGTACTGATCGTTCGGTTAATCAAATTTAATTAATGGGTCGGATTTTATAGTTTACATAGCAGTAGAGATATATAATGGCTAATATCATTGATTTTTCATGGGAACGTCTGAAAAAGATGTAAGTAATACAAAGTTAAAGTTGAAAATGGCCCAAAAATGGGGCGAAACTACGTATGTATAGATCAGTAAATGATTTTTTGACGTAATTTAAATAGAAAACCAGTAGCGAATTTAAGTGCTAAAGTGCTCTCCAAAACCCGGAAGCGTGCGTGGTGGTGCTATCACCATACCAATCTGACACGCAGTGGGTTCCGGTTTCGATCCCTGATCAACCCGAGACATAAGATTTCTGTTCTGGGTCTGGGTGTTTACGTGTGTACACATCCAAGACACGGACACGGGGTATCCTAGGGCTACCATCTTAGAAAGCGAATAAAAAATTCACATTATAAACACGACACGGGCAATTCTGGTAAAATGCACATTTCCAAACAGTGGCATCAAAGAGAAGAGCTTCTTCCTGCACTACGAGTTCCCGTCGTACGCGACGGGCGAGACGGGGCGGGCCGGCCCGGGCGGGCGGCGCGAGGCGGGCCACGGCGCGCTGGCCGAGCGCGGCCTGCTGCCCGTCGTGCCGCACCAGCCCTACACCGTGCGTCTCACCGCCGAGGTGCTGGAGTCCAACGGTGAGGGGGCAGTTACTCTTATGCTGTAGTACTTAAGTTCGAGTCCTATACGGTGCGTCTCACCGTTGAGATGCTGGAATCCGACGGTGAGAGTGTTCTATAGTGTTTAAGTTTTAATCGTTTCGTGATGAAAGCAAAAAAATAAAAAATAAAAAGAAAGTGAGAAGAGGTGGCTCAGTTGCTTGATTATACCTATTAATCGGGTCTCTGGACCAGTTCAATACCGGGCTTGCACCTCTGATTTTTTAAAGTTATTTGTATAATACGACGCTAATAAGAACAGATCGAAGTGATTCACCGTTACAGATAGCGAATATTTATAAATTATAGCCATACATCAAATTATCCTTAATAAATGACCTATTAAGTTCAAAAAGAGTTTCAAATCTGACAGGCATCTCCAGCAATTATTAGCTCGATTAAATAAACAAGCAGACTAGCAAGCAAATAAACAAATAGGCCAATAAATAAGCGAAAAACCAATGAAACAAAGAACAAACTTTCTACCTCTATAATATATATTTTTTAATTGTGTAGCTGCTGTTGGCCTTAGTGGCCTCGGCAGCTTCAACGGGGTTTTGGAGGCAAACCTCTGTCGACAGAGACAGAAGACTATGATCGGGAAGGGAAGGATGGTCTCGGTCCTGGCGTCCGAGTTCCTGGACCGTCCGCCTTCGCTTATAATATTAGTATAGATTCACCTTATACTCTGTAACCCCCAGGGTCGAGCTCGATGGCGTCAGTGTGCGCCGGGACGCTGGCGCTGCTGGACGCGGGCGTGGCGCTCGGCGGCGCGGCGGCGGGCGTGGCCGTCGGGCTCGTGTCGCGGGCGGACGGCCGCGGACACGTCGCCGACTACCGGATCCTCACTGATTTGTTAGTGAGTTGTCCATGTACTAGTGCTTGGTGATACTGGCGCCGTGTGAGCTAGTGGCGAGGTGTTGAGGTGCGAAAGACTGAAAAAGCGACGTTGAACGAAATAGTCTGATTTGATTTGATAAGCTCGTAAAAGCAAAGTGAAAAGTGACCTTGAATTAAATAGTTTGAGTTAATATGGAACGCTTGTGGATAAGAAAATAAATAAGTGAATAACAGTAATGGAAATATACCTGTGTATTTGTATTGCGAGTATAAAAAATATATGTAAGGAATTTCAGAGGAATGTCGCAATAATTGGAATGATTAGAATTAGTTCAGCGTAATCATGAATTAATAATTTGAAGTGTTAAATTAAATTTTTAGTTTTATAATGACACTGACGAGAGGCGTTCTAGCTTAGCCCTCAAAATTAGCAATGTATTGTGACCTAGCTCAGATAAAGCTCCAAATTCCAAATTTCATAAAGAAATTTATGTTTCTCTTTTATCAAATTAATCAGTCAACCTGGTAAGTAGTTATTGCCGTCCGTGACATGTATAATCACCCTCAAATCCAAGTCAAGCTGTGAAGTCATACCTGAGGTTGGCCACAAAATTATTGTTACTCCCAACTAAATCAGAATGCCTCTTAACTGTCCACCATTATTTTCAATCCAGAATATAGAGGTACTTAACAATGTCATAAGACGTTGTTAGGAGGGACATAGCATGATGAGGGTCATAGCCTTTAATTTTTTACATAATTATCGAAGGGTTTTCAAATTTGTACTACCTTCTCCCCTTCCAGGGTATAGAAGACTACATGGGCGACATGGACTTCAAGGTGGCCGGTACGAAGAAGGGCATAACTGCGTTACAGGCTGACGTCAAAATCCCTGGTCTGCCGCTCAAGGTGGTAATGGAATCGGTGCAGAAAGCCTGCGACGCGAAGAGCAAAATCATTGATATCATGAATCAGTGTATAAGTAAACCACGGTAAGCTGTTATTTTAGATTTTTTAGTAGAAGTAATAGAATAGGGTTCAATTGTCATATCTATCACCACCACTGCCTATGTCGTATACCTGTTTATGCCTAATAACAGCAGTGTCTATCGCTGCTTTGTTCTGGATCGAAGCGTATGGTAAAGGAGAAATATTTATACAATGTATTCCAAATTAGAGATAGCAGGTCATCATCGACAGCAGAAAATACTTGTCGTTGGGTAGAAATACCATGTGTTCAGAAATACAGAAAAAACGTTCGTACACAGCTCATCCATGCCCCCGTTTTACTTAACACTAAGCTCTTCAAGAAGAAGCTCTGTCTCATAGTTTCACATTCCAGCACATCAAATTGTAAAAATTACAATTTACTGGCCCCTGGGATCTCCCACCAAGCTAAGTGATCATGCTCGGAGATGGGCTGTGCTCTAATATTTTCAGTTCTTAATTTGTGTATATTGCTTAGAAAACTTCGATAGCGTGTTTCAGGATACGCGTGGCGCCATCTCTTGTGGAATCGTGAAAAGTCACCACAAGTTATTACTCTTCAAATGTATTACAGGGAAGGTCGTAAAGAGACAATGCCGGTAATAGAAGAGATGGAAGTGGAGGTCCATAAGCGAGCTAAGTTGGTCGGCATCGGCGGCTCCAACCTCAAGCGGCTGTATGTGGAAACTGGAGTGCAGGTAATCTTTATTGAAAATTGTAGCGGTTCGGTTTTCTTTTTTTATTAATTTAACAAGATTTCTGTACCTGCTTCGAGACTAGCCAGGCAAAAATAGTTAAGTGAGAGTCGTAGGAAGGGAGCGCCGTCATTGTCCGATTTTGTGCACGTATACATAAAATGTTCGTCGTGTAATAACTTGAAGTTTAATATCGACTTAAAAATGTAGGTAGTTATAACTTTTACTTTCTGTTCTTTTTTTTTTCAAGTACAACTTCTAAACCGTTTTATTTGAATATTTTTTCTTGTTTAGCTTTGGTGACTCTACCTTTGCACAAATTTCGAGCAATCTTATTTTATTTGTTATTAAAAAACATCACCAACAAGTCCATAAACTCCAGCGAGCAATGTAAGATTGTCAGTTGAACACATTTCGTTATATTAAAAACGAATAACATTCCAGATAAGCCCAATAGACGACACGAAGTACAGCGTGTTCGCGCCCTCCCAAACCGCTATGGATGAAGCCCGAGCGCGGATAGCTGGCTGGCTCTCCGCCGAAAGGACCCCCGAGCTCGAGTTCGGGGCCGTGTACACCGCCCGCGTTGTGGAGGTCCGAGATATAGGTGTGCTGGTCACGTTGCATGCGGATATGCAGCCAGCGCTCGTGCATAACTCGCAGCTGGATCATAGGAAGGTGGGTTGTATGCAGGGCCTATCTCGGAATCATATGAGAATGTAGCTCATCTGATAGTAAGCGGTGAGAGCCATAATGTGGAACATGCGTGTAGAAAGGTCTACTTGTTAACGTTGTCTCCGTAGTGAAACAACTGAAGGATCTACCAACTCTATAATGTGTAATTGAAGTTATTATGAAATATTCGAATTTAATGCCAAATCCCATTCCCAACAATATTAAAAAATAGCCACAGTCACATTCACTTTCAAATAATACTCCTTCGATATAAAGTTATTTTCAATAACTACATTATCTTTATGTAAAATCCAAAGGCTCATTCATAAAGTAACCTAGTGAATTCACTCTTATTTTTACTATATCTGAACTATTATACATTAATTCCACCAACCGTATGAGAGGAATGTAGTGGAAGACGCTCCAGGTCATCCCCATCCCCCAACAAAAGGGTTGTAAGCATATATTAACTGACATCTTTGATAATTTAGCCTCATTCATTCCAGATAATGCACCCATCAGTCCTGGGTTTGGATGTAGGTTCGGAGATCCAAGTGAAGTACTTTGGCCGAGACCCTGTGTCGGGGCAAGTGAGGTTATCCAGAAAAGTGCTCACTTCCCCACCACCCGGCATCGTGAGGAAGCTGGATAAGAGCTAACTGTGATGGTGACACGGAGTGATTGTGAAAGTGTTGTGTTGTGTTATGTCTGAGAAGATCTGTGTTCATGTTTGTTGCTAGTTTTAGAGAAAATTT
Source organism: Codatractus imalena (assembly GCA_018248975.1). Lineage (NCBI taxonomy): Eukaryota > Metazoa > Arthropoda > Insecta > Lepidoptera > Hesperiidae > Codatractus > Codatractus imalena. The sequence goes on along the minus strand of DWJS01000334.1, from coordinate 5,755 downwards.
AACATAGAGTTGGAACATGCCTCCTATTTAGCAACCCCTGAATTTAAAGTCGGGTTACTTGTATGTATGTTTGGTATAAAATGTGTATGTTACATTGTCTTTGATAACGCGCGTAGCTAAGAGTATGGTTGTATGAAAATGTAACTTGCAATATAATCATTTTGGTTGTCTAAATTGTTTATCCTATGTCTGAATGGGAATGTGGACTACATTTATATAAAAATATAATTATGCTACAGAAACTTGTTTTAAAGTGATTGGATTATAAAAGCACAGAATATTTTTATTTTTCAGAAGTTAATTTTTTTATTCAATATGTAACAATTATTAAAATCGCATTCAAGTCACGTGACCGGACACATTAATTAATGTGTATTCCGCCACTACCTTCTAAATTCTAAACAAACAGCTGTCACTGTCAAAGGCTACTTTGGGTTATATTCCATGCAATGTTTAGGGACAAGCGTGTTACATAGTCGAATGACAAAATTGTCGTTTTCTTCAGGAATAATTTCAAACGGAATTTATAATACAAGGCTTCAAAAGTTCTATTAAAAAATAAAAATGTATTTGACTATATTACATACTTGTTTATGATTTAAAAGAATTCCCAAAATGTAATCACCATCCATTAGGGCTATGTACCTTGTAATATTTGAAGTAAAATATATTACTAGGGTAATAACTATTTCACGAATGATCTATGTTAGGTATAAACAAGGTAAAAATGGTATCTTTGTAAATTTTAGAATATATAAAACCAGTCTGTTCCAATTTACGTGTTTCATTTTTACGTACACCGTATGATCCTATTTTCATTGCAAAGCAATACAGTGGCCACTAGGATCAGAAGCATATTCAATGCAATCTGTCCAGACGGGGCAGTGCCTCGAGACCCCCAAGCTCAATTGGCCCCTCGGCCACAAACGACATTAAAATTGATGATTGTAAATTAAATTTGAATTAAAAATAAATTTATTAACTGAAATATATTTTATGCTTCTTTACTATACGTGAAAGTTTTTAGTTTATTTTAGAATTAATTCGGAGGCTCATTTAAAGTAATTAATTTACTATAGGAACTCGATTTCATTTTTGCCCCAGGGCCTTGGTTTTATAGCTACACCACTGTTTGAACTAAGACCACGCGTCTTAGTGACCTAGTCCCTTATGTAATCAAAATAAATAAAAAGACATTATTTCCAGCTTTTATTGAAAGAAATAATCTGTACAATCTAAGAAATATATTGTATCACAAAAGGACGTTTGTCGAAGGCACTACAGTACAAATCCGCGACGCCTACATAGAATTCGTACAGTTCAAACAAAACTCATTGCTTAACAGCTATCGAACTGCACAAATCCGTGCAACCGCCGCGGAACCTTATGTCTAATCAACAAAGTAATTGTCAAAAAATAAAGGAATCGATAACAATACTCTTACGCCGGCCGCACACCACAAAAATACATCAAGATCACTCCGTGTGCGACCGTCCTAATGATTAAATACATAAAAATATCATTACAAAAACAACGTTATAACAACACTACTAATCCCACGTCATTTTTAATACTTGCAGTCTTTGATTTCGTTGTGACTACCAGCATTAAATTAATAATAATTATATTTATTATTGCTAAACGGTAAACAACTATAATTATTTACAATATATTCGATGAAAAAATATTTACTATTATCATTAATATATTATGTGATATATATTTTAATTCGAATAGGAATGCTCTGCGCAGAGCGAAGTCTAAAATACCTAACACCGTGCAGGGAGGGCGTTCATGGCAAAATGGCAACGGGGTTGTCTTAGTTTCTAATGGCGAAATTGAAAATAGTGGCAATAATCTAAAACACAATACACTTTACGAAAAAAAAAACAAACAAAACATGTAAATTACTCCCCTCTTGGTTGGGGTTAAAAAAATAAATTGCATAATTGAACATCATTTTTCGATCAGTCAACATTAAAATAGACGTTACACAATTATGGCAACATGCGCAATGTCTCTCCTGGCAGCATACAAAAATAAATAGTTACACGACTACGTTAAATAAACACACTATACGGCCCGCCAAGGGTGTTGCCATAACTGTGCTCTAACTGAAAAATCAAGTAAATTATTGAGATCATATTGACTAAATCTACCCGTTGCCAATATGCCATTTAAACAAAGGCGTGCAACACGAATGGCTACAAAAATAACATGAAAAGCTACACAACAATTATTTCTATAAAAACACGCTTTTCAACACACGGTGTAATTTTTTTTTTTAGACAATAACTTATCAAACATTCATTCTTTCCGTTCACGCAATAATAAATTGTAAATATTACTTTAAAAACGTGATTTTATAGAAACAATCACGCAGAATACACAAAATTATCATCGACAATAACCATAGACTCCACGCGTCGATTTCACAAAATCTCAATCGACACGCAGATAAAATATAACTTCGTATATTGATTATGCTTCGTTTACACGTTTTTAAATAATTAAATGGCATTAAAACCTCGAGCGCTCAGGTACGCTAAAAACTACGATCCCCGTTTTTAATAATCCAATTTTCTGGCATTTGGACTCTTAGCCACAGGCATAGACAACAAAATTGACAATCATCTCATTTATGCTTATATTTAATTTAAAAAAGACATTCGATTCATATGTACCCCACGGGTGAATTATATTTATTCATATTTATATTCTAAATGACAAATATACATGAATATCGTCGTCTTTAATTATCTTACAATGTCATGTCATGGATGGCGCACAAATATTTTATTGTCTATGCCCATAACCTCACAATTGAGTCAACGCAAATCTTATTTCACAATGGCAAGACAGTACTTTAATAGTCATTAGTAAATAGCCTCACACTGCCAAATTAGTAATATTCTTTGTCATTTTTAATCATAGAGAAAATGCATTAATTTGATCGAGTATTATCTATAGTCGAGCTTGTGTCAATTATCGTTTATATAATTATACTGTGACGTCTGAAGAAACGTCTCTTCACACGCTTCGATCGAGCGAGTTTTTTTAAAATCTCAATATACCACAATGGTAACATTTGTATAAATATATCTTAATGTAATCATTTATTAAAGGCACAATACGATTGGTGTATAAATAGGGCTGTTATAATATATCTCGATTCTTCAAACATCAAATTCTGGATTTGTGTAGATTCTTTAAGAGTGTAAAGAAAATTAATGTAACAATGTAAAAATTATACGACCAAAAGTGGACGATAGAAAAATCTCATTAGCTGCCCATAAATATTAAAGCAAATCAATTTGATATGATTCTCAAACAAAATATACTCATAAATTTTACAACTGTATGTCCGTTCAATAATATCGAATTAACGGAATCATAATGAAATATTCAAAACTGAATCAAAAAACTGATGCTAAACAAAATAAGAAATTTTATAAAGGATCTAAACAAACCCAGATTATATTCTATATTCTATTTCTATTAATATCGAAATATAATAAGTATGGACATCCATATACACTACCAAGCCACCTCCCATTTGACGAGTCCAGCCCAGCAATGGACAATTATTTGCAGCCATAGATAAAGTAAAGATAGATTCCACGGCCACAATCTGTAAGTCCCACCTTCCTTTTCTAATTCCTTTCCTTTCCTAAGTCCGTTCCTTCTAGAATTACACTGTCTGTGGCAATATTATATGATAGATGTTTAGAAGCATTGCTTCCATATTCATTATATTTCGACACTAAATACCACACAAGTACATTGTATACGTCTAAATGAAACGTCGCGCACGGAGGAACAGCAAGAAATATTCAGTTACACAATAATGATTCTTCATTTGTGTTATCCGTGATGACATAGAACGGTTACAGATTAGTTTTGACATGTGATGTCGGGCATAAAATATAAAGATCACATGTTTTAATTCCTTCTAGCGTCCTCATACAACGCTCATACGGACTGATAACCTGCACGTAAACGGTACTGGGCAACGTGTATCATGCGAGCTGCGATTAAAACTGTAGCCACATTCTCATTTAATTCGCTCCGCTGTATCCGTTTCGTGTTCGTTTCCATGTCCGTTAATCCAACGGGCACGTATTACAGACAACGTACGCGCGCGTAAAAACCAAAAGCACTTTCCGTGCATCCGACGCAACGTTTAGACGATTACAACATCAGACGTTTACGACCTGTACGGATAACATATTCACGCCTGGTACGGATGTGATCCTTATAAACTCACCCACTCTTCACCAGCACACTCCACTTGGTACTACTATACAACTCACATTTCCCGCGTTCCACCTGGTCACCTGTTCCCACTGGCTGTCTGGCAGCGGTCCCCTACTGGCTGAGCCCGAAGATCTTGAGTGCGTTGAAAGCGGTGGCGAGCGCGACGTCCTCGGGACTCTGGCCGAGGAAGCCGGCGATCAGCTCCACGATGGCGGGCAACGCGCACGGCTCGTTCCGTTGGAACGTGCAGTAGCGGTTCACGAAGTTCATGGATCTGAAGGGGGGAGGAGGGTGTTTGGAGTTAAGTTTATGAAAAAATACAATTAATATTCCCTAAGTCATAGAAATTCGACCATATTTATTATGTTCTTGTTTATAACATTTTAATTGAAAACTTAAGCCCGTCTATGCTTACTATCAAACAAAAAAGAGCTACCAAACAAAACAATAAAAAACGCACAGACATATAAGGGAGAAAAATCGTCTTTGCCTGTATAGTTTATTATATGACAAGCTACTAATTAAAGTAGCAAACGAGTATGCATTCCATCTGAAGATAAGTGGCTTCCGCCGCCTACGAACATCTAAATATAGTAAATATTTGCAATCACGGTAGGAGTCCTAATTAAACTCGACCACAGGTCTGTTGATCATTTCCTACCTCTGACGTCCCAGTCGAAACGCTTTATAAAAATGTTTTCCACCTTGCAAATGAAAACACACGCTTAACACACACGTTGTAAGGCAGAAATAGAGGTCACGGTCGCGTTTCATCTCGAAGGTTTTCACGACCTTTAACTACCTCATTATAATATAATTGTATAACATATATAACAAGCAAGCGAACAAACAATCTCACCTCTCAGTCAACGAGTCCTTGACGTGCAAAGGCAACTTCGAGGCCCTCATGTTCGGGTACATGAACGGCGAATCGGTCTCCACGAGCAACTTGTCCAGCGGCAGGATCCTCTCGGACAGGAGCCTGCGGATCCCGCCGTCGGACTTGTCCTTGCAGATGTACCCGGTGATACCGAGGTAAAAGCCCTTCTCTATGTACTTGATGCCCTGCTCCACGGAGCCGGTGAAGGAGTGGATGACGACAGCTGGCAGCCGCGCGGTATACTCGTCCAAGATTTTTATCAGGTCGTCCTGGGCTTCCTTCTCGTGTACGAAGAGCGGTTTCCGCAGGTCGCATGCCATTTCCACCTGGAATTAGACGGTTCCGTCTCTAATTAAACGACTTAAAAAAAAATTGAATATTTATAACAGCGCTCCTTAAACCTTACTATTTTGTTAAATCAATTTATTCTGGTTTCGAACGTATCAAAAGTTATTTTGTTTTGTTGAAATAGTAGAATTTGTGTCACTGTTTACTCACTGTCACATAATCATAAAAAATAATAATGATTTCTCTTATCTTTGTTCTTATATCTATTAAAGAATGGGTTTTCTTAACCATATCTAAATATGTGTATGATTTTTTTAAAATAAAAATATC